>JAHBMJ010003375.1:10000-21765 GCA_018398765.1 Chromera velia | reverse complement strand
CCTCCGTCATCATCAGAAGGGCTGACCGAGGTTTATCGCGATTCTTCTCTGATGAATTGATTGATGGATTGAATGTGTGATGGAAAGAGGAATCTCTTATAAGCAGGCTCGCACTGAAAGGATTGACATTCTGACACCACACACGTGCTCTCTCTCTCTCTCTCTCTGCGCAACCTGAACTCCCCCCCCCGGTCTTCCTGCGTCTCTTCTTCTCATCTGCCCGCGAGAAGAAAGATCCGAACGGAAGACACCCTACGGAAAAGGAAACAGACCGTCAGTCTCCTCCTTCTTTTTTCTTTTGCCCAATGAACCAACCTATCAACAGGTTGACTTACTTTCTGAGAGGATGATTGAAGGAAGAAAGCAGTCAGCGGATCGAAGAAAAGATCTACCCAACTGTTCATTCAATTAGCCGCGTACACTCACGGACCTGCTTTCTCTCCGCGCAGACCCGGAATGGCGCCATCATCGCGTCTTGTCTTCATTGCCCTGTCTCGCTCCAGGCAACCCCAACCACTCACTAGATGATTCAAACACGCAATGACCACAACAACGTGGTCAGCCTAGCAGTAAAATCTGTGGGGTGAATAATGTGTAGAAATAGAAAGAAAGAAGCCGCTCTCGCGTTGCCATGTCTGTCCTGACATCCCCTCCCCTCCCCTGCCTTCCCTCCTAACAAACCAAATCCTCCAATTACGAAACAACGCGGTGAGATTTTCAGACCAGCCAGCAACAACACAAACCCCAAAGCGCTGCATGCAAAGCGTCCCTTCCTTAAATTCTTCTTTCTTTAAGCAAAATTCCCCCCTCTTGTAAAACTTACAATGCCCCCATGCACCTGTAGAAGAACCCGACCTGCCTGTTTGCTTTCATGCATGATGAATCCATCCATGGACGCACACAGCGTCTGTTCATTCACCCATGTCTTCATTCATTCATTCATTCATTCATTCACCCATTGATGTTTCCATTGATTCATCAGTCGCTCCGACAGTGACGCCAGACGGACGGACGGAGTACATGCACGACATCGCCTTGCGCGGTGCGGAGAGAAAGAAACACGTTTGAGATGCCCTCCGGCTATGGTATTTCCGGTAAATCGTTTTCTCTCAAAAATAGGCAGACCGGCCGACAGACAGACAGACAGGCAGAGTGAGACAGATGGACAAAGAGGAAAGAGGTCAAAAATACAAAATTTTATTCCACTAACAGCCATACAAGTCGGCACGCAAAAGGAGTGACTAAACGAACACGCAAACGAATCCCTTCCTCTTCCTCCTCTGATTCATTCTGTCTTCGTAACAAAAAAGAGCAACGTGGAGTCATCAAACGACACCCCACACGGGCAGACAGGCAGGCAGGTCATCATCCACACAAGACAGGTCAGAATCCACAACCAGCACTCCAAAGCAGAAGTACCTTCAACGTCGTTGCCTTGCATGTCCCCGTATGTATGAAGAGAAAGGAGGCAGTCACTCATCCGAACAAACTCCTCCCTCACGTAATTTCTACTGATATCCATATCACCTCCCTGGTCACTCGAGTCAGTGCTTTCTTTCTTTGTGCGCTTTTCTCGAATGACGCAAGAGAGACTGATCGATCGATTCCGTATCCTCCTCCTCCATGGGTCCTGCCTTGTCGGAACTCAAAACCATATCGATCCTCCCTACTTTTCCTTCCCCCCCCCCCTTTCAGAGGAGGGAGCAGCAATTGGCGAAGCCAGCAGAGAGAGAATCCTTACCGGAGAAGGACGAGAAAAGGGGGCAGCGAGAGGAGGGGGGCGCCGCAAATGAACAGTCTCAAGCGAGAATGCGGTGACCTCTCTTTTCCTCCTGTTTAGCAAAGACCTTCTGCACATTTGTGATCAAAGAAAGGAGAGACGACGAAACGAAACCAAACGAAACAGTCCTCCACCCAGCTCCTTCCTTGCCATACCATGTCTTGTCGTCTCGCACGTCACAGCAGCTGACTGACCAGCTAGCCCCTTTCTCCTTCCCCTTCTCCTTTCCTCTCTGTCTGGTTGCCGATTTTCGCGCCCTCAATATTTGTGCTCTAACTATTGGAAAGCCTCTTTCCCCCTTCTACGGCCGCCTTGCTGAAAGATATTCGAGTGAGTAAGCAAACAAGAGAGAGAGAGAGAGAGAGAGAGAGAGCTAGCTGGCCAAAGCAAAACAAGCTCACAAGTGAGCAACTGAAATGAAAACAGGCTCATGATGACATCATCGAGCCCTATAAGCCGTCTCCTCCTCGAGACTCGCTTCGTTGTGCAGCATTTGCAGTCATGCGCCAAACAAAAAGAACATCCAACCGATTAATCCACTGTGTGGGACAGACAGTGACACGCACGCAGTTAAAGAAGCGTGCAGATTTCAAATTCATTAAAAGCTGTCGAGCTTCAAAACCAAGTAGAACGAAAAGCTGATAGTTCCTTAAAACAAACATCCAAAAGATCCCACCAGTTTGAAACGAAAACAAAACAAAACCAAAAGCAATCGGTCATTCCATCAATCTTCGTAACGGTCAGGCTTCGCAGCCTCAAGAAGTCTCTCTACTGCCTCAGCCGTCATCTTTCTCTCTCTCTCCTTCTCTTTCCACAGTCCGGATAAATCCGGTTGCTGAGTCTCTGACAAAAGCTGAGGGGGGGTTTCACCGGTTGCAGACGATCCACTGGCCCGCCCCTCTCTGCTGCTCCCACTCAAGGGACCATCCTTCGACTCTCCTCCACCAGTTGGGGGGGGCTCGACGGCCGCGTCCGTCCAAACTTTCCGCACTGCACAAAGCCAACAAGGTCGATTGACAACAGCCTCTCTCCCCTCTTCCTCTACTCCCTTCTCAGCGACAACTTCACCCCCCTCTCGTGCTACGCACGCCTCGCAGACCTCTTCATGATTGTCAGCATGAGACTGAATTTTCGTTTCCGCTAAAACCGCTTCAGTGCTAAGTTTCTTGCAATGCAGCTGCATGCCTACACCTCGTCCCGATGGTTCCGACGACCCTCTCGCTCTTCGAGCATGGCAGCCCGTCCCCCCATGCATATCGACACTTCCCTCCATGTCCCTTTCCTTCTCTTTCTCTCTCCCACTGATACCCTTCTCCATTGCAGGAGGAGCAGTACGACTGGTCCTAAAGGACCTCTGCTCTTCGTCTTGCTCCTCCTCTTCCCCCTCGTCTCCACGGCAGACAGTCACCAAGGAAGACGATGGGACAGAATGGGACGTGGGAGAAGACGCAGGCTCTCTCTCTGTCGGCACATTCTGCTTCCTCTCCGCAACCCCACCGAACCTCTTTGTCTCCTCAGAGGGGTTCGTCAAGCTCTGACCCCCCCCACTCGGTGTCCCCCCCAACTGTAGTTCGGGTCCCGGAAAGGGAACGCGGAGAGAGGATGCACCTCCACTGAGCTGACTAAGCCCCCGAGGTCTATCTTCACCTCCGCATCCTTTTTCTATTCCTAGCGTTGGGGTATCGCGACAAGGGGAGGGGGGGGGCAGGTGCGATTGCGGCTCACGCTCCTCTTTCTCCGTACGGTTCGCTGTGGGGAGTCCTGACACACCGGGAGGAGCCGGGGTAGCAGCGAGCCGCCCCTGTGTCGCCGGGGGGGGCGGCCCTTGTGCGGCTCTGGAGGCGGACGTGTCCAGTGGGAGAGGAGAGAGGGTATAAGGAAGAGCCTGGGTGAAGGGAGACAGAGGGACGGAGGTCGGGCCAGTCGAGTTGAAGAAGCCGAAGGGGAGGCTTTGCATGCCTGTAAGGGACAGAGATGATGAAGGGATGGCAAGACTGCCTCCATACTGCGGCATGAAATGCTGCATTGCAATGGGATCTGGCTGCGGCTTCTGCTGGACGCTCCCCGCTCGTCCTTCATTCGTATGGACAGGGAATAAAAGACGGCTCTCCATCTGCGGACTTTGTTCGAGAGGTGACAGAGGCAAGCGATCGACAGGAGAGGTTCCTGACTGCCGATAAGGGAAGGGAGGGCGTTGCAAAACCCCACTCCTTTCATCTCCTCCAGCCCCCCTGCAGAGGCTCATCCCATGCAGATACATCGTCAGGACCAGCCAGAGAAGGACCATTCCATATACTTTCTGTCTTTCTTCCTTCCACACATGGAGGCAGCCGGGGAGGCACACACAGAGAGAGACAAAGAGAGAAGCTGGCCATCGATGAAGCAGAACATTCTTGACTCCATTCAGATTTCATCCACCAGTCGGAATCTAACCAGGATGCATCACAAGAACACGAAGATTAGACAGGAAGGCAGGCAGGCAGACAGGCATACACACATACACACACACACACACACGCACACACACACACACACGACAGGGAGAGAGAGAGAGACCCACCTCCAGATTTCATCCCCATGTCCTCCAAATCTGCCCCCCATAGAAAGAGGGACGCTCACATGATCGAGACCCCCAACCAGCGGCCGATGAGTCAGGCGGTCCTCAAGGAGACCTCCATCGTTCCTCCTCCGCATATCCCCCCAACCACCTCCTTCTTGTGCTGCCCCACCAGCTCTGCAAACACTCCCTACTCCAGTCGGCTCTCCCCTCTGCCCACCCCCTGCCGCTGCCACATTCAGCACCGAGCCTTTCACTGCTGAGGGGGCTAGGAGGGGTGAACTGGTCGGCAGCAGCTCTTGCCAAAAACTGCCAATGACAGGCGATCCTGCCCACGGGAACACCGCAGAGGACGAAGACGAGGAGAATGAAGAAGAAGAGAAGGGTGGCGAGGTCTCAGCTGAGAGGGGCAGAGAAGGAAGAGGAGGAGCCCCATACACTGCGCTAACGTTTGTGCCACTGGCCTGGGGCACGGCTACACTGGAGGACAAGGTGTGACTCCTCTCAGGCTTTCGTTTTTGGCTTTTGGGGTCGGCCGGAACATTCGGACCGGGACCGGGGCCCGGAGGATGGACGGGAGAGTGACCGGTAGGCACACGCATGGGCCCGGCTTCATTCTTTCTGAACACTTCTTCTACCCCCTCCTTAAACTGAGGGGAAGTAGAGACAGGAGGAGGGGGTGAGAGACCATGGGGTGAAGACAAGTCGGAGGGGGGCACAGCAGGTGGCTGCAAGTGAAGACTGGAGGAGGACACTGAGGCACCAACAGAAGTACTGCTTTCCCTTGCGACCTGCAAAACGCCCAGTGCAGGAATCCCTGTATTCATATTCTGGGCGTTCTGAGGCTGTTCTCTCACTGGATGGTTGCGTGGGAGTAAAGAAGACGAAGACAGGCGATGGGTTTCGGCTCGCGCTCTGTCTCTCATCGCGTTGTATGGGGAACCGTACGGAATCTGTTGCGCCTGTTGTTGCAGCCCAGTCATTACTTGCTGACTCTGCTGTTTCGCTGAGGAGTGACTCGGTGGTGAGTGGAGCAAAGGGGGGGCAACTAAGAGATGCCTCGCGTCAGTGGCAGTGGGTGGAGGGGGGAGAGGAAGAGAAGATTCCGATGCACGTCCAGAGCCAGAGGAAGGACACGGAGTGAAATGAGACGCGGGTGTGGGTGTGGGGAGGGGAAGGAGGCCTGCGGGTGCGGTGATGCCTTCATTCACTTGGTGGGAGGAGTGGGCCGACGAGGAGGCAGAGAAGCTGAAAGCCCCCTTACCGCCCCCAGAAGCATCGGGGGGCGGGGGGCCGGGGGACAGAGACGCTTGTGCTGCAGGGGAAATTTGTCTCATTTGAGGTGGGGGTGGGATCAAGAGGTTTTGTGAATTTGCCTCGCAAGCCCCAGCTTCAACTCCCCCCTCTGCTCCTCCAACACCCCTTCCTCCTCCTAAGCGCGGAGGTCGAACTCTTTCCCTCGTACCCGCAGCAGTTTCGTGAAAAGGTCTTCCGGGCGGTAGGGCAGCAATAGCATCTGAGCGGTTCGGTAGAGAGAGGTTTTGCGTCTTCAACCAGATGCGGAAAATAGAGGAGCCTGGCTGGATGTGCCTGTCTGGCAGGGGGTTGAAAAGCCCACTCGGCCCCGACGGGGGTGCAGGAGCTTTCTCTTTGTTCCCCCCTCTCGCACTGACGGCAGGGGAGAAGGAGGACCCACGACGAGAGCCCACGGATGCTGCCGGGGCCCCGCTGTCTGCACCGGATGGGCTTGTCATTGGATTGGGCCCTTCGTCCCTGCAAAGGGACATTCAAACAACCACAATTAACACGCAGAGAGAAAGACAGACAGGAAGACTCGTTGCTTCTTTGGCGTGGAAGCCAGAGCAGCGCAAGGGGGGGGGAGGGGGAGAAAGCAAAGGAGTGCTGGAAAATCGCATCCACGAAGCGCTGAAAAAAAGAGTGCTGGAGAGCAGAGAACCAAACTGGGAGAATGGAAAATTCAGGTAAGGCGAAAGAAAGGAACACAAAGAGGACGGGGAGGACCATGACTGACTGCTTCTTCTTCTCTCCAGTGGGTGCATTTCTCGCTTCTCCGTGATTTCGGTGATCCCGGCCTGTCGCTTCATTGCCGGAAGAGGACTTTCGCATTGGAGCGTGGACGTATGCTGAAAGTGTATACGTGCCGTCTCTGTTCCTTCTGCGGTAAAAGAGAGAGGTGGGGGATCCGTCCCGGAGATGTTCTTCTGAAACTTTTGAGAGAGTCTCTCTCAATCGTTTTCTTTCCCTGTAGTTTCCCTATGTTAGTCTCACTCTCTTCCACACAAACCTCTTGCACTTTTATACAGACCAGCCAGGTTGCTTTGAGCTGTGCTGCATCAAAGCACCTTCATCGATTCGTCTTTAATTCAACGCCTTTCGTCCGATCTGCTTTCTTCCGATAAGTAGATATTGGTGAAAACAAAGGAAAACAGCAGCCCTGAGTTGAGTGTATGTATGGGTAGCCGGGGAATATGCCGAGGAACACTGATCAAAGTACACTGAAGATCACTGAAGTGATGAGCACTGGGAGTGCAGCTTGGTTTCGAGATGAGCCTCGAGAGTCTGCATGAGACGGCACAAAAAAGTCGATCCGCGGCCCCATGAATCTGACGCACGCAGGTCTTAAGAGTGCCCTAGAAAAGCGAAGTTTTCTGCATGCTGTTTTTCCGCGAAAGTGCCCCCCCCGCGAGCAATTTTCACTTTCCGGGGCCAATGTTTTGAATTGTCCATGGAGCTTAATGCGCGCAAAGCGTGCGAATCAGACTGAGGTTCTTTCTCTGCACTCTTAATACAGAGGCCACTCAACTCAGTGTACCAGTTGTTTGATCAAGGACCTCTAGTGCTCGGAACAGCAGTGCTCTGTGCTTCGTCGTACACACAGCAGAACCTCAGCGCGTGACTTTCTTTTCTTGCAGTCGCTTTTCCTGTTGATTTTGCCGGTCTGATGAAGCGTCAGTGAGCTGCAAGCGAGAAGCGTTGTCCTCGAAGAAGAGACACAGAATGACAAAGCAGGTTTTGGGTTACCTTCTGTCCGCCTGCTTGCTGGTTTGCCCCCATGTGTCTGCTTTTCAATTCGTCCATCAGTCTAGACATGGGGCGCTCCGCCCGTCCAGCAGATCGTCCCCCCCAACACATGCTGATGCTACAGCGCTCCACGAGACGCTGTCCGATGGTCCGCAGGTCTCTGAAGTACAAAAGCGAGTCGGTTCCCAGCTCCCCGTGACACTAAGACGAACCTTCAAGGTTACTCTTCCAACAGCCACTCTTCCTGACCAACACCAGAAGGACCTAACAAAAGCAATCCCGGGGGACTGCTTCCTGTTGCCCTCTGAAGCTCTTCTCTCTTCTTCCCTCTCGCATGAGACAGAAGCCTCGAGCTTCGTAGCAGTGTCCGTACAGGGGGGGGAAGGTCAAGGACTTGTGTGTGGTGTTGCAAGGACAGAGACAGAGGAAGGGGAGAGTAATGTCGTGCTCTTCGTCATAGCGCGGTTCACCTCTGCCGCCTCTTCTGGTCCCTTCCTTGAGGTGGAAATTCTGGAAGACAGCTCGCTATCCGACCCGTTTGAGGATCTTCAGTTGAGGGCTGCAGAGAAAAAGGCAGCGGGCGCGTTCAGGAGATTGCGTAACGCAGTGCTGTCTCTGAAGGCTGCCGACGGTCTCTCCAAAGAGGCAATGAAACTGGCCTCGATGGAAAAGGAAAAGAAGGGTGAAGATGAAAAAGAGACTGGAGAGCAAGAGGGGGGGGATGAGGGTGCGTTTCCTGCCCCTTCGTCTTCTTTAGCTTTGAGGGATTCTTTGTTTTCCTTTTTTTTGGTGTCTTCTTACCTTGAAGCAGAAAGGGGACGGAGGGGAGGTCCCGAGTTTTCGGGCCGACGCGTTCCGTCGTCGTCTTTCGGGACGCGTCTCGCAGAGGATGCAGAGACTTCTGCATTAGGGGGCGAGGGGGTGGGGGTGGAGGCCGGAAGTCCGTCAGACCTCGTCGCAACGTTCCGTTCGCTTCGCAAGAAGCTCTTTGATCTTTCACACAAGCAGCGAAAGGAGCGTGAGGGGGAGGTGAAAGAAATTGAGCAGTTGCAGTCACCCGTTTCGTTGCCTTCTTCTCCACCAAGGAGAAGAGAAGAGATGTTGTCCTTTGCCCTCCACGGCGCTGCCTCCTCCTTGGAGTCTGAACTTTCCTTTGCTCTCCGATCTGTAAGTGACTCAGAGGGGGAGCATTCAGAAGATTCCAGTGCAGCGGTTTTGAGTCCGCCCCTGGAAGAGCGGAGCACAGTGCGACGACTGCATACAGCAGCCGAACGTCTCGAATCCCTTGCACGTCGGCTGAACGATGCAGACAGGAGGCATCGTGAGAAGATGGTCGCGTTACTTGTGGAGACAGTCAATAGAAGGCCGCACCTTTGCGCCGACCTCGTCTCTCTTGTGCAGAGAGATCGTGCGACATTTGGGTGTGGGGGGGATGAAGGAAAAAGAGAGGCCGTTTCCATCGGTGGTGAGAGGGAGGAAGGGGAGGGACCTTCAACAATGGATGCTCTGAGAAAGTATGCTTGGAGAGATGAAGACTTGGACAAAGAGTATGCGGCACACCGAATTGCAAAGTCAGTCAGGGCGTAGGGTCGAGAACAGGAATGATATGGAGCGACTGGCATTCACAGTCACTTAGCTAGGCAGGCCATGGGCTGTGCTTCTCTGCCTTTTCAATTTAGATTAAGTAAAGGAAAGACAGACCTGTGGCTGTTCTGCTCTGTGCGCGTCTTTCTCTCTTTCAAACATAGCATCCGGAACCGACTTGTTGTGCCGTTTTATTCTTCTCCAATTCTGTCAAGTTTCTGTCTCCGGTTTGTTTGAATTGTTGAAGATGATTACCATGATTTCTTTGCTTCTCTTTCCCTGCTTCAGGATTCTTGTGCAACCCCTCGCTGAGGAGAGGGTGCGCGATGCGTCGTCCCTCTTTGATGCCTTGGTAGCCGTCTCCCTTCTCCGTGAACCGTTGATGGGCCACTTGAGCGAGCAAGTGGCCGGATTGGAGGACGAAGTTCTGGGTCCTCTCAAAGAACCAGAGACGGAGACGGAGGAGGGGGAGACGGCTGATAAGAGAGCGCTTTTGGCAGTTGCAAGACGGCGAGCGCGTCGGGGGATGGGGCCAGAGGGGTCTCTGTTCTGTCTGGAGGCATTAGACCATTCAGTCGACTTTCTTTTGTCGGGAGGGGGGGTGAATGGGGTTGGAAGAGAAGCGCTTGAAGATTCGTTAGAAGAGCAGGCAGAGAGACAAGCAAGGCGGAGTAGGTTGGTCGAGGGGGGCGACTTTTTGCTCTCAATTCGTAAACTCCTCACGCCTTCTGCTGAGTCTTCTTCTTCGGCTTCTGACAGCGAAGAGGCAGAGCAGATTATTGTTGAGGATGAGGGGGAAGCCTTTGCAGGAGAAGAAAACGAAGAGGGGGAGGAAAGAGAATCTGTAGGCAGAGGAGAATGGGGTTCCGACCCGTCGTCTGATGAGATCAAGAAAGCAGCTCTGCAGTTTGCATATGATCTTGTATCGCCGTTGGATTTGTCTAAGGAGATGCACGAGGGAGTCGCGGCACAGTGGACAGAGGGGATTGCACTTTCTCAGGCAGAGAGTAAGAGACGCCTAGCGTTAGAGATGGTTCATAGAGAAAAGAAACAGGCACAGTCACCTGAAGAGATGAAGGAGAGGGAGGAAACCCGCCGGTCCTCTTTGAGAGAATTGTTGAAAAGAACAGAAGTCGACCCTGAAGGCACCGCAGGACCAGAGGCTGTCCTTGAGGATGCACGTCAAGCGTCCGTCTTGATGCTCGATCAAGTAGAAGACGACCTGGCTCTTCTGACCGAACTAGCTGAGGCATTCGCAGCCGCCGGATTTGAACGTGAAACCGATCCGTCTCTCCTTGAGACAGTTGAAAATTTCGTGCTGGGACGGACGCTGCGTACACGGAAGGGGGGGCTGGAAACTCTGGAGACCCTTTTTTCACACGTGGCCGAGAAAATTGGAGTGCACTTGGAGCCGGCACTCGGTCAGTCGATCGCTCTATCTCACTGCATGTAGTGTGTGGGGATCTTCTCTTCTGGACTGATTGATTGTCTGCATGTCTCTTCCTTCCCCACCAGGACCCCTGGTTTCGGCAGCAGGTACGGATGTTTGTTTGCATTTGCTGGTTAATTGTTGAATGTGTGACTTTCATGACAATGTGTGTGTACGTCGTTGGGAGTCTTCACATGAATTGAACGCATAGAAAGTTGGATGGACGAAGGAAAAAAGGAATTAGTGCCCATATCTGCGATTATCGCGCACGCATCCATCACAAACAGATCTGCCATTGTCGCCACCACAAACAGAAAACAGCACAAAAGATTGATGCTTCGTTCTCACTGTGTTGACGTGCGTGTACACGGTGTGTGTGTGTGTGTGTGTGTGTGTGTGTGTGCAGTTGGCGCCTCTCGGTACCTCCTCTACAGGCCCCTGCCTCCGAAGAAGCTTTTCGCCTCAGAGGAAGAGTTCCAGAGGGCAGCCGATCTCTGTGCTCAACTGGGGCTGGTCTGGTCAGTCCCTTCTTTTCTCTCCCCTCTGCTCTTCTTCTGTTTGGTTTTGTTTTGTCAGGTTGATGATGTCTACTTTTGGTTTGCGATTCAGATGGGCGTTTTGCCCTTGCAGTCTTTTCTGTGCCTCTTGATTGCATTGAAACCATTTTAAAATGAACGGACCCTGCAGAGAAAGGAATGAACGGGAAAGGCACCACCGACTTCCTTCCGCATTTTGCCAGCTCATCGCCCCGTTGGATCTACTCTGAATGAATGGATGGATGAGTGAATGAATGAATGAATGGATGGATGAGTGAATGAATGAATGAATGAATGGATGAGTGAATGAATGAATGAGTGAATGAATGGATGAGTGAATGAATGAATGAATGAACAAATACAATACTGAACACCTGTCCGTATGTATGCCTGCAGGCTCGTGGATCCGTTCACAAGTTTTCGGCCTTTCCGTGTCCAGCCTTCTCTTGTGAACGATGTAGAGACCCTCCCACCCAGACTCGCTATCGACCTGTCAGTTGACTTGAGTCATGTCCAGTCGAGTCGAGTGGCATGAAGTGAAGGCAACTAACTCCTTTTACTTGTTTGTTTGTTTCGTCCAGTCGCTTTGTTCTTCTTTTGGGGTGGGAGGATCTGCAGGCCAAAATTATCTCATTGATTTGAGATCCTTTTTGTATCTGTCACAATTTTGCCCTTGTGAGTGGACTCAGTAAAACGGGGAGCGGGTAAAGCTTTCAGGCGTTTTTCTTTCCTTGGGAGCAGATACTCGGTTAGACAGAAAGGAAGCAAGGAAAAGAGGAGAAGCCGTGTCCCTCCCCCACTTTGCTAAATTTCTTGTCTTTTTCTTGTCCCCCCCCC
>JAHBMJ010003375.1:0-5000 GCA_018398765.1 Chromera velia | reverse complement strand
GCTGGCTTCTTCTCTTTCTTGCCTTCTGTTCTCTTCTGTTCTCTTTGTTTCACGATGGCAGTAATGGTCTTCCTAGTAGTGGAACTAGTAGTAGCAGCAGTGCGCACAGTAGAAGTAGTAGTAGTAGTAGCAGTAACATCTTCTTTTGTTTGAAAAGCCCAGCTTCTGGGTCTGCGTGTGAAGTATCTGAGGCAAGTGCGTGTTTGCACACGTGTGTGTGTGTGTGTGTGTGTGTGTGTGTGTTCGTGAAAAAGTGTGTCTCGCCTTCCTGTGAACTGGTAGCCGACCAAACAGGAATCTCGTCTCTGTAGTGGAGAGGAAAAAAGAAATAAAGACACGTTGCCGGCCTCGTTCGTCAGTCGGTAGAGGTTTGTCTGGTTGTCTGTCTGTCTGTGAATGTGTTTGTCAGTTGGTGTGTTTCTGCTGGCATTTCTGTTGCAAGGTTGGTTTCCCACTTCACCCATCATTCGTTGCGGCGTTTTTTTGGTTTCTGTTTTTTTGTTTTGCTCTTCAGAATGGCCGTTGAGAAAAGGAGTGAGCGCGTGAGGCGGACACCTGGTGTGCACAACAAATGAGGAACAGAGAGAGAGCAGGCACTTTTCTTTCTGTCTCTGTGAGTGCGTGTGTCAACGTGACCAGATCACTGCGTGCGTCAAAGTGGTGGAATCTTCGGGGGGGACCCTCTTTTTTTATGTTGTCAGACGGTCCTCTCTCTACTCTCTGCTCTCATAAACAAAGAAGAACAAGAGACGTCTTTGCTTTTTTGGGTGGCAAATGAAAATGCTGACTGATAGACAAAGAAACAAGCAAGTGTGTTATCTTGAACGTCCGTCGTAAGGGATACGAGCGAGGGAGGGAGGGAGGGAAAGAGGAACGAGCTAGGGATGGAAGGAAACACGGAGGCAGGGAGGGAAGCGGATGCATGCAGAGAAGAGTAGAGAGAGAGCTTTTGAGGCTTTTCTTTTCCGTCCTTGCCTTCGCCTTCTTCTGAAAGACAGAAGGAGGTGGAGAATGAGAGAGAGCCCGAAGCATTAGAAAAGAAAGAGGCACAGGGAAGAAAAACGATTGACGCACGCACTCTGACGAGTGAGTGCTAACACGCAAAGATCGTTTAGCAAAGAGTACAGGCACAACGAAAGAAAGAAAGTTAGGTGGACGGCTTGCTTGTGAATCAACCTGCAAGCTTTCCTTCAGTTCCGGTTCTCTCCCTTCAAACAGAAGGGGGACAACGGGACTCCTGGCTCTCTTCTTTCACGTCAGTCAGTGCTTGTATGCAAGAAAGTAAAACGAAAGAGAAAAACAAGTCGACCCTTCACGCTTCTTCTTCTGCTTTGCTTTTCGGGATCTTCACGGGCACAGTCTATACATGCCTCTCTTTTCTCTTACTTACTGCAGCTCCCTTCCTTCCCACATGTCTACCTGGATGACTCCATTTTCTCTCACTGTCCTCCCTCTCACATTGCCCAAAGCCAACAATGTCACCCTGATAGTAGCCATCTTATGATATCGAGCAGAATAAATGCGCCTGTCTGCCGACTGTGCAATTTCTTCCTGTGTTTCCGTTCCCTTCCCTTCCCTTCCCTGTTGGATACAAACTGTACAGAAAGTTCAGTGACACGACCAGATGAAAGAAGACTTTCTCTGTGTATCCATTAGCTCAGCAACGAATCGTCAAACGGAAGGAAGGAAGGAAGGAAGGAAAATGTTGATCTGGACAAAGAAACAAAGCAGGAATCCCTTTCCTTAATTTCAGGAAGGATGCTACATCTGAGAGACTCCTTTTTTTTTTGTCTCTCTGACTCAAAGGGAAGGGGGGAAGGGAGGGACAACTTGGAAAAGACCGCCGCGCTTTTTTGACGAGTGCCTGTTGCTGCTGCCTTTTAGCTGTTTTGGTTGGCTGGCTGATGGAGCATCGTCTCGATTCTAGATCTGAACGAACATGTTGTCCCTTCGCTTTGCTGTTGATGGTGACTGTCCCCCCTCTCTGTACGGTTGTTGCATGCTTTTCTGTAGCAGTTGGCCATGACTCATTGTTTCCGCTCCCTTTGGGGGAGAGAACCTTGAAGGCAATGAATTCGTCGTCTGTCAACCTGTTTTCCGTTCTTCTGCTCTCTTCCGGCCTTTTCTCTTTGTTTCAGAGGAGGGCAAGAAAAGAAGAAGAGTTTGCTTGACAAGCCTGCAAGGTGAAAAAAGAAATGCGGTACGGTGCACCGAGGTGATGATGTTCTTCTTTTGTCTTTTCCCTCAATTTCTTGCTCCCCCCGTGTCTTTGTCTACATTTTCATCTCTCTGTGTGTGTATGAGTGTGTGTGCTCGCATTAATTCTCCCCTGTTCCGTGTGTCCCTGTCCTCTTAGTTCATTCTTTCCTCCTCCCTCCCTCCCTTCCTGCTTGCCTTCCCTTGTTTGTGTCAATAGAGCTGCAACTTGCATGCATCCTCCTCAAAGTGCGAATGTTCAATTCAAGAGCAGAAGGGCCGAGGAGCGAGGGAGGTCCAGCAGGAAGTGGGAAAGGGGAAAGGGAAGAAGTTCTCCACCAAAATAGAAGAAAAAAAGAAAGAAAGAACTTTCCTTGAACGAATTTACAAAGCAAGAAAGAGGCTGCACGCGTGCATCATCTATGCAAGAAAGAAAGAACGAAACGATCCATGCAACTGTCGAGTCGAGGAGAAACGAAGTTTGTTTGTTTGGTCTTCGACGGCCTGCATGAAGAAGGAATCAAGCCGTTCTGCTTTCTTTCTTTTTCGTTTGCTGCTTGTGTATCTTTATACACAGGTCTGCGTCTGTGTTTTTTTACTCATTTCGTTTTGAAAGTCTTTTTGTGTGTTCGCGAGAGAGCGAGAAGGCAATTAAGGAGGGAGGGCAGGGGAACAAAGTGTAAGAGCGGCACATCTAGAAAAGAGAGTCGAACTGGCATGACTTCAAAAATTCCTCTTTTCTTTCTCTGTCATGTGCTCTTCTCCTCTTTCTTTCTTTGTGGTCAATCGTTCTCTTCTTCTGTCCCCAATCCCCCCTTTCTTCTTTAAAGTATGAATGAATGAATGTCGATTCGTTGAGTGAGTGAGGCCTCGGCGGCCCCCCGTGTCTGCAGTCAGTCTGGACACTTCCAATATCTTATCTTGTCTGGTCTTCATCTAGAGTTCAACAAAAAGCGTCGTTTGTTTGTCTTCATCCGTCTGTCTGTCTGTATTTTTACTCACTTCTCTCCATCCTCCTCTGTCTTTCTCGTTCTTGCATTCGATCACGCAAGCGGCGACCCTTCTGTCCTTCGTCCGCAATTCAGACGACAATTAAACGGGAGGGCTGCCTGGTTTGGTGCGTGAAAGGGGGGGTCAACACGCCCGCGAGCAAAGCATTGCTGGGAATGATCCATAGCCACGCGCCATGTATCCAGGCACGCTTTCATGCAGGAAGAGAAGGGAGAGATTGACGATCGAGCTGTGGCCCAAGGGAGAAAGAATGGGAGTGACTTAGGGCCAAATAAGCCACGATATAAAACCAGGACAGGGCATGAACTTCAGTCTGTTCCAATATCATTTGATAGTCCTGTGTTCTAACTGTCCTGGACAGCACCAGGCCGCTGTACTAGCGGCTCAGCTGCGGCTGTAGACTTCTTAACAACGAATTTCATGTTGATTGATTGATTGGCTCCGCTCTTAGAAATTGACTTTTAAAAATTAAAAAAAAATCTTTTTGGATTTTTTAGTATGATCATGCATGCATACCCTGCAGATTGGCGTAGAGATTGGCCTATGATATGCATGCAGCACTACGCAGCACGCTAGACGCCTAGCATAGGCTAATGATAATGGTGTCTAGAATGGCGTATAATAGCGTATATAGCGTTTTTTTTTTTTTATCTTGTTGTTGTGTTCTGCTTGCTCCTCTCTCCTCCCTCTTCCTCAAACTGTGAAAGTCGCGAGCACTGACCAGATTGGTCCTTTTCCGAATTTCTTACTCGTTCTATGACGGGAGTTCGACTTGAAAAACGTATCCCTCGTTTCTTAGGCAGTCTCCAACCAGTATAGACCTGTTTTTGCATCTGTCATGCCCTGACTAGTCTCATTCTCGATGTCGGACGAGAGTAGAGACTCGAGTGAAGCAGGAAGAAAGGGCAGCGGAAAAAATGACAACGTCATTAACCATGCTGCAACGGCCGCAGCAACAGCCGTCTCCAACACCCTCATCCCAAAATTCACAGAGATCACCACCGCACTCGAAGGTCTCCGTCTCAGTGCCATCTCCAGAGACGAGGCTATGACTCTGATTGGGCAAGCTGAGCAGAGGGTTGAGGTCAGGCTCGACCAGGTAGAAATGATCGTTGAGGAAGAGAGGGTGCTTGCACTCCTGGAGTGGGTTGAAAAAGAGAAATCACTCGACTATGCCAAGAGGGGCACGGTGATGGTAAGACATCTCCCCTTTAGCCTGTGTTTCACAAGGGACGACCTCAAAGCAGCAGAGTCTCTCGGTGCCCTCATAGAGGGCGAGTGGAAGCGGCAGAGGAAATTCCCACAGGAGCTCTACCCCTATTCCCTCCTCCGTCGTTGCCTCTCAATGCTCGGAGGTATATCGTCTGGAGAGCCGGACATAGATGGGTCTTGGGGCATGAGCTGGAGGATCGAGTCTTTTTTCTACAGAAGCTCCACGGACATGCGGGGGGAGCCCTCACATACCGGTGAACTCAAACTCTCCCTGGGTGACGTAGCCGCCCTGCTGTCAGCATATGACGAGGCCCGCAATAGACTAGGGATTGAAGAGGGAAGACCTTTCCCCCTCTCCCTCCCTACGGACACCGAGATTCTGAACCGAAAAATCGTAATGCACCCAGGTGCCTCCCCCCTCTTCCGTTTCTTTGGAAAGGTTGATAGAGCGACCCGAGCGGTGGAGGGAGGGTTTGCAACCGAAGCACAGCAGAATTTGAAAGACCGGTACCATGTTGTTGTGCAGGACTTTCGAAAGGTCACCGGCCCCACTAGTACCAGAGCAGCAGGACTAACCGAGC
>JAHBMJ010003374.1:0-11263 GCA_018398765.1 Chromera velia | reverse complement strand
AGCTGGATGCTTGATACATCTTGCAGGCTGCATACATTTCTCTTGTAGCATTCCTTTACGGCAGCTCGTTTTGTGACAACATCCTTCAAAAACTTGTCGACGCTTCCATCTGTCTCACTTAAAAGAAAAGAAAACAAGGCAAGCCTTTCTGTCTTCCTGTTTGTCCCCTCTTCCCATTTTGGCTTTCCTGCTGCTCTTTCCCCCCTCCTTTCATTCCATGTGTCTGAAAGAGCCTGCAAGCAAACACCTCTCTCGGCATTATACAAGGGACACTCGGTCAGAACGTGCACTTCGTCTTCAACCACCTAGTTGCCAAGAAGATCAGAGCAAACAATGCATTTTCTGTCATGCAGCGGGGTCCTCCTCCCTCCATCAAGAGAGAATTTCCCCTTATTGACCTCAAGGCTCCTCTCTCCTACCCTGAATGTTGCTCTTCTTCTGTGGACTGACCAGGGTGCAACCTTTCTGTAGTACACAGGGGTCCGCCCGATGCTTTCTCTCTCAATTGAGAGACCGTTTTCTCTCTTTCTTTTATCTGTCTGTTTGCTGTGCAGCCACAAGTTCAAGCGGTTTCCGTTTGATATTACAGTGTGAATCGGATGCATCAGTAATCTTTCTTGTAGTTCTTTTCTCTCGTTTTCTTTTCTCTTTTGCATTGCGCTCTCTATTCTTTCCGCAAAGACTTCGTTCTTTCTTTTTGCCACCGATTCTCTCTGTAGTACGCTAACCCATCTTACTATCTGGTCTCTCTGTTCAAATGCCGGCTGTCTTTCTGCTGCTTCTGGCTCTTTCCTGATACAAAAAGGGTTGTTTCGTCTGTATGGAAAAAGAGTTTGAGCACATTTCTTCAGGTGAGGAAAAAAGTGAAAAGGATGTTGTCTTCCCCCCTTCAAATCACTGTCCACCCCCTCCTGAATTGACTTGGCAAGCACATGGCCTGTTGGTGTATTTCTTGCTTTCTTCAAAACTTTCTATGCCCACAACAGCGTTCTCTGAGCTACAACTAAGTCAATGGGGAGCAAGCCTGCCTCAAAAAAGGTTGTGTATATGCTTTTTTTCTCTTTCAACTGGAAAACCCATCGAATGAACCTCCTCTGCAATCGATCGAAGTCTGCCAAAGACTCTTACGAATGTGAATGCACTTCACAGCCATACAGCCATACGGCACACACTGTCTGTTTGAACCAATGGAAGCAAGTGGCTGGGGGAATCTCTCCTGCTGATGTGATCTTACTTTTCAGCGCAAAAAAGAGTCTTTCTGCTTTCACTGTTCTTTCTCTCATCATTGCATTTACTGAGCAATCGTCTGTCAACAACAAACCAAGATATGGGTATTCTTTTGCCTGCTCTAACTCTTTCCCTCCCAAAACAAAAGATTCTTTTCTTCCCCTTTCCCTTTCTGACCGGCAGAACTTGACGAACCTTGATTTGTCTGACAAAAGAAGTCTGAGGGGCTCTACGTATTCCTCGAGAGCTCTCAGCAATCTTTCCATCTCCCTTGCCTCCGCTGACTTCAGGTAGATATCGTCTGCGAAGAGGCCGACGGGGAAGTCTTCCTCCGACCCGTCTACGTCTCTCTGGAGTTTTGGCCCCCTCCCTGTCAGCCTTGCTCTCTTCTTGATCTCTTCTGGCATGTCGTTAATATATGCAGAAAACAAAGAAGGACCGGCCGGCCCGCCTTGCTTTGACCCTTTGCTTTCTCTGAACCACCAGTCCGTTCCCCTCACCCTTGCCCTGATGTTCTGGAGAGATGCCGCCACCCACTTGATGGTCTCTTCTAACACTCCATGCTTTCTTAGTTGAACTTCCATCATTCGATGACTCGCTTCATCAAACGTGCTCGTAAAATCAATGAAAGAAACATACAGACACTCAAAACGTGCAATCGATTGAAGCAAAAGAAAAATAGTATTCAGAGTCCCCACCCCCTTCCTATATGCAAACTGCACTTCATTCCTTTTCCTGCTCCCCTCTTTCTCTACTGCATCTTTAATCCCCAGTTCTCCCCACTTCGCATCTGCAGAATCCAAGTGAATTGGTCTGTGTCCTTTCTGCACATTTTACAGTTTTTCTGGCTTCGGGACAGCAGCAATCACTAGATCATTCCACCCCTCTGGCCACCATGCAAAGCAAGCACACACATTCAGCAAGCAGTTGTAGCATTCAACCACCGACTCTGACTTTACCATCACTCCTAAGACGCCTGGGGGCATTCTGTCTTTCCCTGCTGCCTTCTTTGGATTTCCTGTTTTCTTCATCCAGTCTCTTACACTGTCTGTTCTTATCCTCCATTCTATTGCCTCTGTGAGAGCCTCAAAAGTCTTGCATAAGTTAGTCACCCTCGCTTTTACTACCTTTCCTGACTTTTTGTCTGTAAAAGTGAGTTGCTCGTCCTGTTCTCTTGTTTCCTCCTCGTTCTCCTTCCATTGTTCTGCCCATCCCCTTACTTTCTCCTCCTCTGTCAACGCGTTTTCCTTTCTGACCTCTTTCTTTTTGCCTAGCTTGTTCCAGATCTTCCATGCTCCTCCTGGCTCTCTGATTTCTTTCTGTATCTCTTCAATTCTTTTGTATTTCTATCTCACTGCTTCTTTTCACATGGCCTTTCTTCTCTCTTTGCTTGCTATGTGTAGCTCTTTTTTTACTTCTCTGAATTCATTCTCAGCTTCCTCACTTTTTTCTTTTTCAACTTTTTCTCTGCTTTGTCTCACTTTCTCTCCCGCTCTCGACTCGGTCTTTTTCACTTCCTTCAGATTTCTTCTTATGATGATCTCTGGGCTGTCTCCTTCTTTTACTTTTGTTCCTCTTCGAAATTTCTTTTCTTTCTTTGCTGCTCGTTTGTATTCTCTCTCCACTGTATCGTGCAGCTGTCTGTAGAGCCTGTCTAAGCTTTCTTTCATCACTCTCACTCCTTTTGCTACATTCATCATCTTGTCGAATTCCTTTTCTATTCCTTCTTTCTTCAGACTTTCCTGCAAGCTATCTAAAAACTTCCTTTCCGCCCTTTCTGGCAGAGGTCCCCACCATCGTTTCTTTATCTGATCCCTTTCTGGAAGCTCTTTTTCCGTTTTTTTGGCTCTCTCTTTTCCTTTCCTTCCGTTTTTGCTTCTTGGAAATCG
The DNA here is from genome assembly GCA_018398765.1 of Chromera velia. NCBI lineage: Eukaryota > Chromeraceae > Chromera > Chromera velia. The sequence continues at coordinate 8,147 of JAHBMJ010003374.1, read as the reverse complement.
CAGGCAAAGCCACAGGGCAGCGTGATCGGTGGTGATTGAGTGAACATATTGCATCGAGATCTAATATAGGAGGAGCGCATCTTTAAAAACTATGTACGAGTATAGTACGACGCAGTACGACATAAAAAAGATCATTTTTAAACTTTTTGTGTCTAAGTTGTTTCTAAAATATCAAGATTGATTTGATTGATTGATTGATTGATATGTTCCGCCCTAGGGCCATCAAGAATTTGACTTTAACTTACACATACTTACACATATTTTTAGACATAAGAGGATTTTACAATAAATCTATCTTTGGTACTCGATTTACCCACTAATTTGTTTTGCTTAAAAGAACGATTAGCACTGTTTTAGTTACCAAAACAACGGTAATCAATGTGACTCTACAGCTAGGCGACGCACAGTGGTTAAAAAAAAAAAAGAATAGATATGTCAAGATTTTTTTTTCTTTTTTTTTTTTTTTAGTCTGATGGTCAAAGGTCCAAGCAAACTTAGCAAAGGTAGGTTTTGTAGTTAGATGTGTGTTTATTATATGTTTAGCACTTCCAATAATATATAATTTAAAAAATAAAAAAGATTAGGCTTCTCAAGATTTTTTTTTTCTTTTTTTTTATTATTGTGCGTCGCCCAGCTCTGCAGGATTACTGTAACCATGAAAATGGTTACCAAGTGGCCTAACGGCCGCCTTGGTAACCAAACTAAGTTAGTTACTCTTAACAGCAGAGTGTACTTAATAGATCTTAATCGATTTATTGAAATTTTATGTATGTACTTATGTGTACTGATCAGACAGTCTGATCTTAGCTGATTTCAAAGTTATGAAGGTCAGAGACCCTATAATACCGAATATACCTAAATACATCAAAAGAATCTTAAATTACCTTAAATATACTTAACCATCGATAAACAGCCACTTTCAAAATTATTTTTAATAACACCCTTAAGAACAGTGTCACCATCTTTAGGATCGGCTTCGGGACAGCGCAGTCCCCTTGTCTTTCTAATCTTCTTTGGGGCAGTACCGTTCTCCAGCCCTCTGGCTTCCTTTTCATCAGAATCGGTCAGAGAGGCATAAGCCTTCCTCTCTATGCCCAACAGTACTCATTGCGGCCCATGCAAAGTCTGACATCCCCCGGCTTTTGAATTGTTCCCATGGGAGTCTACATCCCCTTGCGCCTTCGGCCCCCGTGGCAGCACCACCCTGAGTCCGTGGGCTCATAGCCTCTCCCCAGCTCATGGCTCGACGCTCTTTTCTTTGACCCGCTGCTCAGACAGGAGGCGGGCTTCGTTGCTTTCGCACCTCGGTCAGTCTGACTCATCAGGACTTCACTTCCCCTCACTATTTGCCAAATCTGAGAGAGCAGCAGGCCTGTCTCTCTCCCACTCTCCACCCAGGCAACACCATAACCAAATCTCCGTCACCTTCCAAACAAGCCGCCGTTTGACTACACCTCTTCCACTTTCTGCCAGGTAATAGCATGATGGCATCTCTTTCATTCTTTGCTCAGGTAGCAGCTAGCATGCCTGCATACTCCTGAGGGGCCCCGACTATCTGCTCAGGCACCAATTACCTGCATCTCTCCGTGAGGCAATACCTGCTCCGGCTTCAGCATGAGTATATTTCTTTCACCCTGCATCTCTCTGCTCAGGCAGCAGCATGCCCACATCTCCTTCATTCTTTGGGAATCTTTGCTTCGGCAGCAGTACGTATACACCACTTTGACCCTCATTCTCCGCTCAGGCCTGATTTCATCTCTCTCACTCTCTACTTCGGCAGCAGTACGACTGCATCTCTTTCATTCCTTGCCCAGTCAACAGCAGGACTACATCTCTGTCACTCCTTACTCACGAGCAGCCTGACTGCACCTCTTTCCTAGATTAGATCTCTTTCACTCTCCGAGTCGGCCCAGGAGCAGCACGACTGCATCTTCCCTTCTCTGCTCAGGCATCCGCATGATTAAATCTCTCTCGCTCTTGACCCAGGCAGTAGCATATTGAATCTCTTGCACTCTTCGGTCAGGCAGCAGCATGCCTGCACCCCTCTTACCCTCTACTCACGGGCAGCCTGATTGCACCTCTCTGCCCAGTGCTGCCTACCGGTTATCCAGTAAGTCTTTCAAATACTAGATCTATTGTAGCTTAAGAAATAAGCCACGCTAGAAGCTGATTTTTTTTGTAGTAAATTTCTCACAATATGGCATTAAATGAAAGCAAAAAAAAGCTTCGTACGACTAGAGTGGTTTAAGCAACATTTTTGAACCTGTTGTAAAAAATTCATATTTCTTATTTGGAGACCTCATTTTTTCTAGATTTTTTTTTCGCTTTCTAGAAGGTTTGATGACCATCTAAGCCAGATTTCTAGGACCTGGGATAACACGGTTCTCTCATTGTCTCGGATCTTCTTTGAAAGAGCACCGCCTCTTCGCTCATCCGTATCTCTTTTGGAACAACACCGTCCCTTTACTGTTTCGGATCTTCTTTGGAGGAGCACCGCCCTCTTGCTCATCCATATCTTGCCGCATCTTCGCTGGAGCAACACCGTTCCCTCATTGTTTCGTATCCCTTTTGGGGAAGCACCGTCTCCTCGCTCTTCTGCATCTTATTTGGGGCAACACCGTCCCCTCACTATAATTTTGGTTCTTTTTGGGAGGAGCACCGCCTCCTTGCTCTTCCACATCTTCTTTGGGGCAGCACCATCCCCTTACTATTTCGGATCTTCTTTGGGGGAGCACTGCCCCCTCGCTTATCTGCATCTTCACTGGGGTAACACCGTCCCCTCATTGTTTTAGATCTTCTTTGGGGGAGCACCGCCCCCTCACTCTTCCGCATCTTCTTTAGGGTAGCACCGTGATGGTCCTTTCACTGTATCGGATCTTCTTTAGGGGAGCACTACCCCCTCGCTCATCTGTATCTTCTTTGGGGCAGCACTGCCTCTCCACGGTTTTCGGAATCCGATCTTCTTTGGGGGATCACCGTCCCTTTACCTTTTTGGAGCGCTTTTGGGACAGTAGCATCCCCTGGCCTTTTCCGATCTCCTTTGGGGGATCACCGTCCCTTGCCCTTTTGCATCATCCTTAGAGAAGTATGCACAGTGACTATCTCCTCACCTTTTCGGTTTTCCTTTAGGGGAGCACAGTCCCCTCACCTTAAAGTTTTCGCATCTTCTTTGGGGGAGCACAGTCCCCTCACCTTTTTGGTTTTCCTTTGGGGGAGCACAGTTCCCTCACCTTTTCACATCATGGTCGGGAGACTAGTCAGGAAAACACCGTCCCCTCACCTTTTCAGATCTTCTTTGGGGCCGCACCGTCCCCTCGCGCCTTTCCGATCTTCTTTGGGGTAACACCGCCCTCTCGCCTTTTCTGAATCGGATCCTCTTTGGGGCCGCACCGTCCCCGCACCGTTTCCGATCTTCTCTGGGGGAGCACGGTGACCGCCCCCTCGCTTTTCTGCATCTTCGCTGGGGCAACACCATCCCCTCATTGTTTCAGATCTTCTGTGGGAGAGCATTGCCCCCTCGCTCATTCACATCTTCTTTAGGGTAGCACTATGACGTCCCTTCACTGTGTTGGATCTTCTTTGGAGGAGCACCGCCTCCTCACTCATCTACATCTTCTTTGGAGTGGCACCGCCTCCTCATCGTTTCGGATCTTCTGTGGGGGATCACCGTCCCTTTGCCTTTTTGGAGCGCCTTTGGAAGAGCAATGTTCCTTGCCCTTTCACATCATCCTTGGGGGAGCACAGTTCCCTCATCTTTTCGGTTTTCTTTTGGAGGAGTACAGTCCCCTCACCTTTTCAGATCTTCTTTGTATAGGCGTCTTTGGGAGAGCATAGTCCTCTCACCTTAAAGTTTTCATATCATCGTTAAGGGAACACAGTTCCCTCACCTTCTTGTATCATCTTTGGGGGAGCAGTGGAGCACAGTCCCCTCACCTTTTCGCATCATCTTTAGAGGAGAACAGTCCCTTCACCTTCTTGTATCATCTTTGGAGGGGCACAGCCCCCTCCTAAGTCCCCTCACCTTTTCGCATTATCGTTAGGGGATTGAGCACAGTCCCCTCACTTTTTCGCATCATCTTTGCGAGAGCACAGTCCACTCACCTTTTCATATCATCTTTGGGGGAGCACAGTCCCCTCACTTTTCCGGATCTTCTTTGGGGAAGCACAGTCCCCCTAACTTTTCACATCATCTTGGGGGGAGCACAGTCCTCTCACCTTCTTGTATCATCTTTGGGGCGACACAGTCCCCTTACCTTAAAGTTTTGGCTTCATCTTTAGGGTAGCACAGTCCCCTCACCTTTCTGGATCTTCTTTAAGGGAGCATAGTCCCCTCACTTTTTCATGTCATCGTTAGGGGAACACCGTTCCCTCACTGTCTTGGATCTTCTTTGGAGGAGCACCGCCCCTTCGCTCATCCGCATCTCCTTTGGGACAACACCGTCCCCTCACTATTTCGGATCTTCTTTGGAGGAGCACCGCCCCCTTACTCATCCATATCTTGCCGCATCTTCGCTGGAGCAACACCATCCCCTCATTGTTTTGTATCCCTTTTGGGGGAGCACCGCCTTCTCGCTCTTCTGCATCTTATTTGGGGCAATACCGTCCCCTCACTATAATTTTGGTTCTTTTTGGGAGGAGCACCGCCTCCTTGCTCTTCCACATCTTCTTTGGGGCAGCACCATCCCCTTACTATTTCGGATCTTCTTTGGGGGAGCACTGCCCCCTCGCTTATCTGCATCTTCACTGGGGCAACACCGTCCCCTCATTGTTTTAGATCTTCTTTGGGGGAGCACCGCCCCCTCACTCTTCCGCATCTTTTTTAGGGCAGCACCGTGATGGTCCCTTCACTGTATCGGATCTTCTTTAGGGGAGCACTACCCCCTCGTTCATCTGTATCTTCTTTGGGGCAGCACTGCCTCTCCACGGTTTTCGGAATCCGATCTTCTTTGGGGGATCACCGTCCCTTTACCTTTTTGGAGCGCCTTTGGGACAGCAGCATCCCCTGGCCTTTTCCGATCTTCTTTGGGGGAACACTGTCCCTTGCCCTTTCGCATCATCCTTGGAGGAGTATGCACAGTGACTATCCCCTCACCTTTTCGGTTTTCCTTTAGGGGAGCACAGTCCCCTCACCTTAAAGTTTTCGCATCTTTTTTGGCGAAGCACAGTCCCCTCACCTTTTTGGTTTTCCTTTGGGGGAGCACAGTCCCCTCACCTTTTCATATCATCGTCGGGGGACTAGTCAGGAAAACACAGTCCCCTCACCTTTTCGGATCTTCTTTGGGGCCGCACCATCCCTTCGCGCCTTTTCCGATCTTCTTTGGGGTAACACCGCCCTCTCGCCTTTTCCGAATCGGATCTTCTTTGGGGCTGCACCGTCCCCGCACCGTTTCCAATCTTCTCTGGGGGAGCACGTGACCGCCTCCTCGCTCTTTCACATCTTTGCTGGGGCAACACTGTCCTCTCATTGTTTCGGATCTTCTGTGGGGGAGCATTGCCCCCTCGCTCATTTGCATCTTCTTTAGGGTAGCACTATGACGTCCCTTCACTGTGTCGGATTTTCTTTGGAGGAGCACTGTCTCCTCAATCATCCGTATCTTCTTTGGAGTGGCACCGCCTCCTCATCATTTCGGTGAGGGATCACCGTCCCTTTGCCTTTTTGGAGCACCTTTGGGGGAGCAATATCCCTCGCCCTTTTGCATCATCCTTGGGGGAGCACAGTTCCCTCACCTTTTCGGTTTTCCTTTGGGGGAGTACAGTCCCCTCACCTTTTCAGATCTTCTTTGTATAGGCGTCTTTGGGAGAGCATAGTCCTCTCACTTTAAAGTTTTCATATCATCGTTAAGGGAACATAGTTCCCTCACCTTCTTGCATCATCTTTGGGGGAGCAGTGGAGCACAGTCCCCTCACCTTTTCGCATCATCTTTAGAGGAGAACAGTCCCCTCACCTTCTCGCATCATCTTTGGAGGGGCACAGCCCTCTCCTAGGTCCCCTCACCTTTTCGCATTATCGTTAGGGGATCGAGCACAGTCCCCTCACCTTTTCGCATCATCTTTGCGGGAGCACAGTCCCCTCACCTTTTCATATCGTCTTTGGGGGAGCACAGTCCCCTCACCTTTCCGGATCTTCTTTGGGGAAGCACAGTCCCCCTAACTTTTCACATCATCTTGGGGGGAGCACAGTCCTCTCACCTTCTTGCATCATCTTTGGGGCGATAGAGTCCCCTTACCTTAAAATTTTTGCTTCATCTTTAGGGTAGCACAGTCCTCTCACCGTTCCGGATCTTCTTTGAGGGAGCATAGTCCCCTCACCTTTTCATATCATCGTTAGGAAAACACAGTTCCCTCACTTTCTCGTATCATCTTTGGGGGAGCAGTGGAGCACAGTCCCCTCACCTTTTCACATCATATTTAGGGTAGCACAGTCCTCTCACCTTTCTGGATCTTCTTTCAAGGAGTACAGTGTCAGTCCCCTCACCTTTTGAACCTTCCATGGGGGTGCACCATCCCTCTCTTTTTCGGTTCTTCTTTAAAACAGCACAACTCCTCACCTTTTTGGTTCCTTTTTAGAGGAGCACAGCCCCTTCGCCTTTTTGGGTCCTCTTTAGAGGAATTCGATCACAGTCCCCTCTCCATTGCGGTTCCTAGTTTCGGTTCGGTTTTGAAGAGCACAGTCTCTCACTTTTTTTGATCTTCTCTAAGAGAAACACCCTTGAAAAGAGTGTTACCATCTTTAGGATCGGCTTCGGGATAGCGTAGTCCCCTTGTCTTTCTAATCTTCTTTGGGGCAGTACCGTTTTCCAGCCCTCTGGCTTCCTTTTCATCAGAATCGGTCAGAGAGGCACAAGCCTTCCTCTCTATGCCCAACAGTACTCATTGTGGCCCATGCAGAGTCTGACATCCCCCGGCTTTTGAATTGCTCCCGTGGGAGTCTACATCCCCTTGCGCCTTCGGCCTCCGTAGCAGCACCACCCTGAGTTCGTAGGCTCATAGCCTCTCCCCAGCTCATGGCTTGACGCTCTTTTCTTTGACCCGCTGCTCAGACAGGAGGAGGGCTTCGTTGCTTTCCCACCTTGGTCAGTCTGACTCATCAGGACTTCACTTCCCCTCACTATTTGCCAAATCTGAGAGAGCAGCAGGCCTCTCTCTCCCACTCTCCACCCAGGCAACACCATAACCAAATCTCCGTCACCTTCCAAACAAGCCGCCGTTTGACTACACCTCTTCCACTCTTTGCCAGGTAATAGCATGATGGCATCTCTTTCATTCTTTGCTCAGGTAGCAGCTAGCATGCCTGCATACTCCTGAGGGGCCCCGACTATCTGCTCAGGCACCAATTACCTGCATCTCTCCGTGGGGAAATACCTGCTCCGGCTTCAGTATGAGTATATTTCTCTCACCCTGCATCTCTCTGCTCAGGCAGCAGCATGCCCACATCTCCTTCATTCTTTGGGAATCTTTGCTTCGGCAGCAGTACGCATACACCACTTTGACCCTCATTCTCCGCTCAGGCCTGATTTTATCTCTTTCACTCTCTACTCTGGTAGCAGTACGACTGCATCTCTTTCATTCCTTACCCAGTTGACAGCAGGACTACATCTCTGTCACTCTTTACTCACGAGCAGCCTGACTGCACCTCTTTCTTAGATTAGATCTCTTTCACTCTCCGAGTCGGCCCAGGAGCAGCACGACTGCATCTTCCCTTCTCTGCTCAGGCAACCGCATGACTAAATCTCTCTCGTTCTCGACCCAGGCAGTAGCATATTGAATCTCTTGCACTCTTCGGTCAGGCAGCAGCATGCCTGCACCCCTCTTACCCTCTACTCACGGGCAGCCTGATTGCACCTCTCTGCCCAGTGCTGCCTACCGGTTGTCCAGTAATTCTTTCAAATACTAGATTTATTGTAGCTTAAGAAATAGGCCACGCCAGAAGCTGATTTTTTTTGTAGTAAATTTCCCACGATATGGCATTGAATGAAAGCAAAAAAAGCTTCGTACGACTAGGGTGGCTTAAGCAAATTTTTGAACCTGTTGTAAAAAATTCACATTTTTTATTTGGAGACCTCATTTTTTCTAGATTTTTTTTTTCGCTTCCTAGAAGGTTTGATGACCATCTAAGCCAGATTTCTAGGACCCGGGACAACACCGTT
>JAHBMJ010003373.1:0-11273 GCA_018398765.1 Chromera velia | reverse complement strand
GGGCAGCCACCACTCTCTCGGCAAAACAGAGCGTTCCCATCGTGAGTGGCTCACGATCTTGCGGGGCATTTTGAGAGATCGTGGTCTTGACGATTCGCATTGGAAGGAGTTTGCTTCTCTTGCGACAGCCAAATACAATCGTCAGCCTCGAGGGTCCTCTCACAAGAGCCCCTTTGAGCAACGCTGGGGTGCCCAGCCACCCAGTCCTCCCATCGACACCCTGCGTGACCTTCTTCAGTCCTCCCGTCGTCCCTCTGCCGAGACGTCTCCCTTTCCCATTGGCTCATCTGTTTTGTATCATCATCCCGATCACCCCCGCGCCAAACTTGCCCCCCTGTACACTCCTGCGACTGTGCTGCAGCGCATTAGTGAGCATGTGTTCCGCTTACGTCTCCCTTCAGGACGTCCCATCCTGTCACATCGCAGATGCATCCGTCCCAATGACAGCCCCAACCCCGACCCCGTCTATGTTGTTCCGTTGCCGTCAGACTCCCCCATGTAATCAGCCACTTATAGAGAGGCGGCGGCGGGCGTGCAGTGGTCGGCCCGACTCGGCCGGTCCCGAGCCGCGGCGTTGCTTATCGGGGCAGCGCGGTTGGAGGATGACGGAGAGCATGCATGTATTGATCCATACGGAGAGCATGCATGTATTGATCCATGTTGTGAAGTTGATTCACGTAATACTTCGAGTGATTTGATAAAGCAACTCTCAATAGATGAGAGCAGAAGCCGGACAGAAGTCGTGCAGTATTATTCCTGTATAGAGAACCATAAGATTAACTGGACTGTCCTTAACCATGTAATGAACTAGAGAGTCCAGTTAAGGATAGTCCAGTTAATCTTATGGTTCTCTATACAGGAATAATACTGCACGACTTCTGTCCGGCTTCTGCTCTCATCTATTGAGAGTTGCTTTATCAAATCTCTCGAAGTATTACGCGAATCAACTTCACAACATGGATCAATACATGCATGCTCTCCGTATGGATCAATACATGCATGCTCTCCGTCATCCTCCAGCCACGCTGCCCGATAAGCAACGCCGCGGCTCGGGACCGGCCGAGTCGGGCCGACCACTGCACGCCCGCCGCCGCCTCTCTATAAGTGGCTGATTACAGAGTGTATCCGTCTGTCTGTCTAGCTGTTAAACTCTGTTGATCTGTCTGTCTGTGACAGTTAAACGTCACAGTTGGTCCCAATTTTTGACTGAAGCGATAACTTTAAATCATTTTGCCGCGTATGTTTGAAGCAGAGAAAACATTTTAAAACAGTGTCACTCTAGTTAAAAAAACTGTATAAACACTAGTTCCACTATGATAGCATGACCTTTTTACTATACTTTAGTAACTTTAGGGCATCTGTCAAAGTTACCAAAGTACGGTAACTTTAGGAGGTCATGGACCCTAAAGTTACTGCGCTATCCGGGTAACTCTTAAAGTCCAAGTATGAATGATATATACAAGAGCAGTCCATCAATCATTCATTCAATCAATAAATTAATTCAAAAGTTAATTATACAATCAATCAATTTTATTATAGTGCATATGCAATTTGTATCACATTATTTAATATGATTATTAATATTAATGAATTATTAATTAGAATTAAATTCAAAAAAATAATTAATCTATATTCAAGTTGTCGTTTAATATTGAAATTGATCATGTTAATATTATTTCAAGTTTTCTTCAAATTTTTAATTTTTTATTACGTTTTTCAGTATATATGTGTGACAGCTAAGAACGACCTGTTTCAACATGTTTTTATCATCTTTCATCTTTTTTATCATCATCAACGCCTTCCCACTCAGAATTTATGAATCAAAAAATTAAAAAAAAAAATGCCATGATATCAAGATTAAAATTTTAAATTAATCATGCTTTTGCATGATAAATCTACATACTAGCGGATCTATTGGGTAACCGTGTAATTTGGGTTTAAATTCTAAATTTAACAAACCTTTCTTTTTTCTAAAGTAATGGCCCTAGCTAGCGACAAGCTAATTACGTGAATGTTTATGTACAGTTTAATCATGTTTATAGTTGAGATTCAAATGAATAGGCCTGTGTCTGAAAGTTGACCTATCAGGGGAGAGAGAGAGAGAGAGAGAGAGAGAGAGAGAACGATATTCAAACTCTGGTTTCTTTTTTCAAAGTTGTGTGACAGACAGACACAGACACAGAGACACACAGTGTCGCATACACGTACAAATACACAGAAAGAGACGCGTGGTAGCAACAACTCTAAGCGTGCATCAAAGAGAGGCACGAACGCAAAGCGACAGCTTTTCTGGAAAGAATTCTCGGGTATACCCTGACAAGCCTGAACATCAAAATTCGAAACAATCAGGAATAATTCGATGCAGCAGAAACTGGCATCTGTCATCAGAAATGTGCCCAAACACGAAATCATTAAAAGCTAAGACTTTGTAGGGATTACAATGGAACTGGGAGGAGGTTCCCAGACGGGCAGGGCAGAGGGGGCAGACGATAGAGCGGTTGCCCGTATCGATAGAGGTGTTCTGGCGGGCCACTTTGCCAACTTGAAGGACATTTCGTTTGTAGATGCTTCTCGGGAATGTCTGTATTTCTGATTGTTCGGCCAGGTTCTCTCGCCTACAGATTCAAAACCCCATGCAGTCAAGGCACATGCGTATGCGCACTCAGGCATCTGCTCACACATTCATTATTTGCACTGTCGTTGGGCATCCATCCATTTGATCAAGGCTGCAGCTGCAGCATTGTCGTCCTGTGCCATTTCACGTGCCTCCTCCTCAGTTTTATTTGGAATGATCTCCAAAGAAATGGCACCAGAGTCGAGCAACACTTGAAGACAGTCCGCATGATCAAAGTCAACCACAGCCTTCAAGGGCGTGTTCCCAAATTGGTCTTCCACCTCTACGTTGGCTCCGCAGTGAAGCAACTTGCGCATAGACTCTGGGCTGGGTCCGTCTTCTCTCGATACTGCAGCAGTGAGGGGAGTGCATCCTGGTTGATTGGACGATTTGTTGATGTGAGGAAGGATAACGGCTTTGTTCTCTGAGAGGAAGAAGTCAATCACTGGCTGGTGGCCTCCAATGATTGCCCACACAAGCGGAAGGCGTTCGCTGCCATCTTCCGTTATCAGAGCCTTCGAACCGTACTTCAAGACATACTTTGTCACGTCTTCGAGCTCGCCATTGCACACGTCATCGACAAAGTTGTACTGGTCTGTCTCATCGATCTCGCTCATTTTCTGTGCCTGAAACCTCTTTGTCGCTCTGCAACCCCCTTTTCTCAGATCCGAAAAGAATCAATCTGCTCCCGCGAAGAGGGCTCTGGCATCTTAGCTGCAGTATATTAATATATCCTGCAGAGCTATAGTGCATGTATATAGATCTATATATATATATATATATATAGCTGCCTGGGCTCTGATCGAATTTACATGCATGCATATACATGCAACACATGCAAAGAAAGATGCATGCATGCAACATCGTGCAACACGTGCAACACCAGAAAGCAACACTCTTAATTGACGTACGCTTTCCTCTTGTCACACAAACACTGCATGTCCAAAAAGCACAGCAAAACGACCATACAGTAAAACATAGTGTTAAAAAAAAAAAAGCACAGCAAACTTCAACCTCCAATTCAACGTCCACTTTAACCTTCACATCCAGAAACAATAGGGATCAGCTGATCCCCCGCCATCTCTGAAGGAGACCCACTACACACTGCAGTTTCGAAGACTTTCTGTTGCTTTGTGTGTTGCCTCATGCATCCTTTGTCTTCCAAGCACCCGGATGCTCACGGGTATGCCGTCTTCCCCAAAGTAAGACAGAGCTTCTGTCATAAGGATGGGGCCTCCGGAGGCTGGTATAACTCCTTTGATAACGAGGCTTCCCAAAAGGCTTTTGACACCTCTGGCACGCACCCCTTCATTCAATTCGCCGCAAATGCGATAGACTTCAACAACCAGCAGACAGTGGAGGCTGCGCGGTAACAGATGGTCACCTTTGCTCAGGCGGTGACTCGAGAAAGGCAGGAATGGACATTCCCAGCGCCGCATGAAAGCGAGACGAGCTTGCTGCATGCAGGAGAGACGTCTACGTACAGATTCCGAGCTACAGCTCCCCACAACCCTCCCTTCTGGAAGTTTTACATCTCCAAGCCTTCCTTTGATGCTGCCAGCAGTCCTCTGTCCTGGTCAGATCTGGAGCCTCTTGAAGATGTGGACCACGTCCCGGTCGAGGACGGATACTACTACATGGACCTCCAGATGCCTGCGGACAGACCTGACGGCTCACTATCTATACCCGCTGGCAAAGAGATGACGTAGCTGGAGAGGGCCTCTACATGTGTTCTGACATCGTCATTAGCGGTGGCAGCTCTTCTTCGTCCTCTTCCTCTTCTTCCTCAACCAGCATCATCACCACAACCACTTCTACGGCTACTCCCGCCACTACCACCACCACCAGCAGCACCACCACTACTACCACTACCACCACCCCCTCTGAGGGAGGTCAGTGCTTTGGCGACCCCTGCGCCAATCCTTCCTTCCGTCACTCCGAGTGGGGCTACTGAGGCGCCTCCAGTGCGTACTGCAACGCTGAGTCGATCTGGACCTCCGCATGTTCATCCTCCACCGCCACCACGACAACGACCTCACCAGCAGCAGCACTACAACTACTGCATCAAGTGGACAGTGCTCCGGGGATCCCTGCAGAGACTCTTCCTATTGTCGGTCCAAGTGGGGATTCTGTGGTGCCTCCAGTGCGTACTGCAACTCTGAGTCTGTTTGGACTTCTTCTTTCGCCTCTTCTGATTCGTCTTCTTCTTCTTCTTCTTCTTCTTCTGAGTCGAAGAGTTCGGGGGGATCTTGGGGGAGACGTCTTCTGAGAGGAAGCCCTGCCTTTGCAAAGTGAGCGATGGATCCGTCGGGGGGGCCTTCTTTTCCTTCCTGTCGGGATGGCTGCAGTACGGCTGAGTGTGGCAACCTGCCCGGTGGGAAATCTCTTGAGCAGAGTGAAAACCTTCCAGGTTGCATGGGAGGACAAGTTTGGCTCATATAAACAGCTTGGCTCTCCGCCTCTCATCCTGAAGTTAAAAGAACCATTGATGTTTAAGATAGTTCTTGTGTTTTAAGATCTTTGTCTATAAATTCAAGCCTTAGATTGCATAACATCATTACTTGCATGTTTGATAAAAACATTCAGTGATTAATTGAGAACGCGAGTAACTCAGAATCAGTTAATTTAAATCAGTCTAGAAATCGATCAGTTGTGAACCTGTTATTCTCTCCTAGCTAGCTAGGTTCTTCCATTGACACTAGCCATTAATTGACAATTCTTTTTTTCCCAGTTAGTTTTTTCTGCGGAGATGTAGACGGAGATTTTATATTATACTAACAGCAAATTTAACCTAGAGAATGATCTAAGAATCAGAATGAAGGGATCGAAGAATAGCAGGCTACAAACTAGAAAAGAAGTTTAGTCAATGCCCCCCTTTATTAATTGGTGCTGATCAATGATCAGTCTTAGCGCTAGGGGTAGGTATCGATATCTCTGCGTTGATCGCATACAGAAAAAAGAAAGAAAAAAAAAATAAATCTAGAAAGAGCAATCAATTTTTTGCATTGCAATGTCTGTGTGCCACAGTTTCTGACATTTTGTGTACATTCATCAATGATTACAACAAACAACAAAAATTGAATTTTCCTGTAACACCTTAGCCCGACCGGGTCCATAAAAAAATGGAACTTTGAAGTTCAAACTGAATGAAAACTCGTTTCAAGTTAGTTAGTTAGTTAGTTAGTTAGAGGATGCCTAACTCCAGTTGGAGCGTTAAGCTCCCGAATTTCACATTCTACTAGTTGAATAACGTACAGATAAAGTTCTGGCCTTGAGAAGCATCAATCGGTCGAGAGAGGCGGGATGCCTGTCCACACGATATCACAAAGTGCTGCCTGCAATGTTTCATCGTCCACAGATACGTGAGGGGGCGCAGCTCCTGCATGGCGATGCTGTTGGTGTCCCCTCCAGGATGCTTCTCCCTCTCCGAGAACACCCGAGCCCCTCCCAATACTATGATGAGAGACAGACGGTGGCAGTCGTTCATGTCCTCCCCTGTCACCCCCCTTGAGCCCCCATCCCCCATCCCCCCCCGGAGAATCAAAGTGAGCATCAAGCGAACACAAACGGGCAAGGTAAACAAGATCAAGTGCTGTCAGGGGGCTCCCTTCCCCCCCGTCCCTGCCGAACAAGAGAGACCTAGAGCCCCGACAGGGAGAGGCGTCAATCAGATCGGGGGGGGGGGACTGATGGGGGGAAGAAGAGGGCCCCGGCCGGTCTGCTGCCGGGGCCTCTGAAGGGGTCTTTCTCACCCCCTCTCCTGTTTCCCCGTCACCTTCTTCTCCCGAAATCGTCTCTTGCTGAAGAAAGCAGGACAAAGCCAGCTGAGGGCTGTCCATGACAAATGCGTACAGCCACCGAATCTCCCCATCCGAATTCGGACCGCCGTCTCCTCCCCCGAATCCGACACCGTCCCCCCCCCATGTCTCCAAGCACGAAGCCCGCCGCGGGCTTTGAAGTAATCCTGCTTGAGGGGGTTTTCTCTCGTCGACAATCTCAAAATCAGACATCGCGACCCTTCCCCCTTGCCCTTCTCTTACACCCTCGACAGAACTGTACACTCCTCCTCCTCTGCTTCTCCTCTGCTTCTCTAGGGATTCACCCCCTCCTCCCATTCCAGCCTCCCTCCCATTTCTCTGCTCAGACAACTCTTCCCCTTCCCCCTGATCAAACCCCTCTGCCATCTCAGGACCCCGAGACCCAAAAACACCCACGTCGTTCCTCTGTAAGGCACTCACCTTCCTCCCCCCTCGAGAAGAGAACGCAGAGGGCCCCGGCCAAACGATGATCATAGGATCTGTACAAGCAGGAGCCTCGTCAGTCTCTGTTGTGTACCCCTCACCAACTTCCCCTCCTCCCTCCTTCTCTGCTCTACTGCTACAATTCGGACCTAAATTTTTTCTCTGCCCTCTTTCATTACTCCCCCTATTTTTCTGACCATCACTCCCGACTCTCTGTTTCCTCCTTTCCTGTCCCTGAGTCTTTGGAAGTAGACGCAGCGACAACTGAGAAGCTGTGGCTATTCTGAAGTCTAGAGCTGTGGCAATGTTGAACGAGAGGCTTTGGACGTGAGAGACACCATTTTGAACGGTGTTGTCTGGAACTGCCCACTCATCAAATGTCCCCCCCCCCTCTCGGTGGTGCCCTCCCTCTCCGTCTCCATGCACACATTCGCCTTCTGGGACAGCAACAGGAACAGGAGAGACGGGAGGTGACCGAGTCCATCCCCCTAGCTGGTTCTGCCCCCTGAATTTGTGTCCTCCATCCAAATGTTCATCTCCTGAATGAAACCTGAGACCTGAGGCCTCCTCATCGCCCTCATGGACGACGTCCGAGGGGGTCTCAGACTGCTGCTGCTGCTGCTGCTGCTGCTGCTGCTGTGCACCTTCCTGCTGCACCCACTGTGCTTCAGCGGACATATCGATCCCCCCCCCTTCCCTTTCCCTTTGGAGCTCCCCCCACGTCGTCTCCTGATTCAAATCCTCCTCGGGGTGTGGAATCAGATGCTCTTCCTCTTCTGCTGAAGAGGAACTGGAGTCGTCGAGGAAGACGACAAACCCTTTGCCCGTCTCACCAGACAGTTCCCTTCCTCCCCCAGCCCCCCCGGGACCCCCTGAGAGAGGATGCTGCTGCTGCTGTGAAGGCTCGATGCAGATCTGGAACTCGGCATCGAAGAGGGACTGCGTGATGCGGAGGGACGTCACCTGTGCGTCTGGAAACGCAAATCTCCAACGAGGTTCAACTGCTGTGCGGTCTTTTGGGGAAGAAGAGGAACACCGGCCTCCTCCCTGCTTTGCCCTTGCCCTTCTGATCCAGTCCGAGAGAGGACAAACGACAAGAACCCCCGCACACAGACACACATCCCCCCCCCTTCCTAGCATCTCTTGGAGACGAGACGACGCACGCAGAAGGGCAGCAGGGGATATGGGGATCTCAACTTCTGTCCCTCCCTCTCGCCGTTCCTGATCTCCCCCCCTCTGCGTCTGCAACTGCAGAAAGCTCAACGCTGTATTCAGGGATTGACACGCAAAATCCAACTCCCGAATCAAATAATCCAAGTGATCACTGAATCGATCGTCATACTGCGCCCCCCCATCTGAGGCGCTTGCCCACGGGCCTTTCAGCTGTGAAGCTGCCACAGTGAATCCACACGACGAGTAGACCGTAGCCGGACGACTACTCTGAAATCTGTCCAGAAACTCCGAAACCTCCTGTAGTGTTTCAGACACACTCATCACCACACCCTTCAGTACCGACCCCCGACGCCGACACCACAAAACACACAAATTCAACAGGGGAACGAGGGATGAAACTCTCTTCTGAATTGCAACCAAACGACGACGATCTCTAACCGACAGCTCCGCGAATCCTGGTTGCAGAAAGTCGCGGAGCCGCTTCCTCATTTGCGTTGCTCCTGCACTCAGCCAGTCGTGCACAGATATAGAACGTGACAGTTTTCCTCCGGATGCTGTGTCTTCCTTCCTTCCTAGTTTCCTTAACACCTTTCACTTCACACGCAGGGGGAGAGAATCACGTTTTCTGAGTTCTACTGGATCAAAAATGCTGGTAAGTAGAACATGCATGTTGTCCATGTAAGATGGCACCCACAAGCCCAGACCAGAGAGAACGAACACTTGTCTTGTTTTTCCTTTTAGTGCCCAGAAGACACATAGAGACAGCAAGCGGAGAAAGGAAGGAAGAAGTAGACACGGGGAAGAAAAGCTGACACAGACAGCGAACCAGACAATCACACAGAGGAGGCATTCACGCCAGGTGCAGCTTCGTGTGGAGGTAGACTGGCACGTGAGTTTTCAGAATTTGAGGCAGATGGGAAGAAGGCACATAGAGAGGCGCTCCGAAACCAGGTGCGAATAGATGCAGGCACATGAAGCGACGTGGGGCCAATTGCCGGTCCTCTTCATCTAACTATCAATAGACTTTTCCTCACCTGTGATCAAGCTGGCGGAGCTCGAGAGGAGCTTCCAAGTGCCCAGAACCACGGCAGACATCGCGACGTCCTTCCGAAATCGGGTTCAAAAAACAGCGAAAGTGTCAGCTACAGACACAGATTGTGACGTAGAACTAGTGAGAGAGGTCAGCAGGTCACCTTTTGGCGCGCTGTGCCAGTTTTATCGTTCACTAGAAAACACTGGCTTGGAAAGAGCTTGAAAGCATTAAGAAGATGGATCCGAAGCAGGAAAGAAGTCGTCTCTTACAAGGCACTTCTCTCGTCCAGGATACAGAGAAGTCAGATGCTTTGAACTCAGAGAATGGTGACAAAAACCACTGCATTCGTGAAACTACTACAGAAATGAAGCACAGATATCATTACTGTGGAGACGGCAAACTGTCGAATGTGGCAGACCGGGTTGGTTCCAGCAATCCACACAAAGCAAGCTGAGAGCTGCACACAGTTGGAGAAGTCACTGGCTTCTTTGAGTCTGTCAAAGCGAATCTTGGAGATGTTGAAGGATGTTGAAGGCAGCGATCTGTCAAAGATTTCTCCTTGCACACTCCAACGCCGCCGAGATTTTGTCAGACAATGTCAGACACGCACGCGCGGTTAAGTGCGCGCGCGACATGCGCGCATACCCTGGACATTAATTTGTGTGCATTTTTATAAAAAATAAATTATAGATGCATTCAACTTTAAAGAAATCTAGTCCTGAAGAAAATTTACTTTTCAAATCATTTACTGTCATTTAACATTGACATGAAACTTTTCTTTCCTTGCAATTTGTGACACAAAGTCTGATTTCTCTGTTCTCTCCCTGGGTGCACCGCTCATCTCCAAAGCAAGGGGGGTGTGCGGGGTTTGCACGACAGATTTCACACTGCGTGACAGGGCGATGAGCCGGCCTGGAAGGTTCAGTCTCAGCGGAAGGAAGCATTCTGTTGCATCTCCGGACTCCCCCGCAGACTCTAAGGGGGCCTTCGCATTTAAAACACAAGGCTTTTACGTGCAACCATAAGAGTTTCAGCTCTCCCATCCACACACCTTGCTCATCTATCAAGAGATCCCTCCATTCAGGACCCCAGACTCGAAGAAGGGTTTCCACTGTGTGTAGTTCTGTCTCCCCGCTGTGAAACTTGCTGAAAAAAGATCCTTTCACTGGCGTATGCTTTAACTGAGGCCGTGCCTTGGTCACTATTCCCTCACCCCAGAGAGCAGCTGTCAATCCAAGTGCCCAATCCGTTTCTGCCTTCAACCCTGCTTCCTCTGTCTTAACAACATCCACCACATAGAGACGGACTGTCTCTCTCTTCATGCATTTTACCCAATCTGTCCCCCATTCTGCAGAGAAATGAAATTTAAAATTGTGTCGGCCGGGAATCCCCCACACGCGATGCTCAGCAATCGTGTAAGCCCTCTTCTCCCCATCTCGGGGGCCCGCTTTCTGCAACCCTGCCCACACTCTGAAAGTCCCCTCGTCAGTGGTGCCTGTAATGACATACGGCACAAAGTCTCCCGCTTTCACTTTCCTACAAGCAAACTTCTCATTTCTCTCTTCTAACACTTGCACAAGAAGTGCTCTGTCTATCCACACAGCCTCTGCTTCCTTTTGAATCGACCTCCAGATCTCAATTAACAAAGGAGGAAGTGTGCACATTGTTGCTTATAGGCAGCGAAGCCGCAATCCCCCCTGCCCAGCTTCAGGGCGGCCGCAAAAGAAAAAAATTGGCTCCTTTAGGGCTCTAAAGCTCGGGATCTGCCGGATAAGTCTTCCAGATAGGGGTTTGGACTTTCATTTTTCTTCTTGACCTCTCTCACTGACAGTAGAGATCATAACAGGAGCGTGAAAAAAAGACCTCAGTGGAGACGGCATATAATGATCAGATGTATGCATGCAATCTTCATCGCATGCATGTTGCATCTGTATCGGTAGACGGGCATCAATACGCGGCGCTCCGGCGGCGTGGCCCAGAAAAGGGCCCACAAATTAATGTCCAGGGTATCGTAGACCCTAAACCCTAAAGGTCGATTATCTCAACAATGGGTTTGCTTCCTGTGTGCAGAGTTGTTCTTCTTTGTTTACATACCCAAAGCAAAGGATGAAACATCTGGTCCTTAATCCAAAGACAGTGTTCAAAAACCTTCGATTCAAGAAGAAATTCAAGATTCAAGAGATTGCTGATGTGGCAGAATGTCATAAAAACT
>JAHBMJ010003372.1:2500-11279 GCA_018398765.1 Chromera velia | reverse complement strand
GTGTGTGTGTGTGTGTGTGTGTGTGTGTGTGTGTGTGTGTGTGTGTGTGTGTGCGTGTGTATGTGTATCTGTATGTGTGAATGTGTATGTGAGTGAGTGAGTGTGTGTGTGTGTGTGTGTGTGTGTGAGTGTGTGTGTGTGTGTGTGTGTGTGTGTGCGTGCGTGTCTTTAAGGACTGGCTTTTGTCTCTGTCTCTTTTACGACTGGCGAAGTGATGGATTCACTGTTGTAGCTTTTGCCGGGTCTTTTCTCTCTGTTTTCTTTTGGCTCGCTCGTGCTCAGAGAGAAAGCAGCCTAGACCACCTCCTTATGGATTGGTGAATGTTCCGCTACCAAAAGGCAAACGTGCTTCGTTTGTTTCCGGAAAGCCAAACAATGTGACGGCCTCCTTGCTTTCTTGTTGAAAGCACGCAGACAACCTGTTGTAGGTCTTCTCCCACGTACAGTCTGACACACAGTACAACGTCCTGATTGTCCTACTGCCCAAATCACTGCCTACCTGCCTGCCTAACTGACCGACTGACTGACTGATATTTCTGCCATCACAGCTGCACGATGTTGGGTCGAGACGATCTCATCCTGGACCTCTTCTGGATTCCTGCAGGCAGGATTGTTTTTGGCAGAGGGAATTAAGGGGAGAGGAAAACAGGGAAGGGTTCATTGATCAGATTTGAGTAGAGAGATACATCCAAAGGCAGAGTCAGATACACACACTGAGACGATGGGAGACTGGGAAGGCGAAAAGAAGAGGAGCAAAACGTGTTTGACCCACAGAAACGGAGGTGACTATGTGTCACAATTCACTGACACTTCTTGCTGCACCCGTTGTTTGCCTTTGTTGTAGCGGTGGACCTGCAGAGGGAGGGAGAAAGGGTAAAGCAACGATAGATGATTTGCTTAGACGAGAAGAACGGTGTCTCGAACTTAATCCAAGAAGTCAACAGAGGCACGTCGGGGAAGATTGTAGTCTGTCTTGATGGAAACAACAGATATATTGTTGTACACATACGAGTTTGCACAACTGCTTGGAAGAAAAGGAGGGGGCATGCGAAGCAGCAGGGGGGGAAAGCGGAAAGGTGGGAGACAACAGTGCAAGCAGGTAGCATATCAGCTGATCATATGCCCCTCTCTCTCCCTCCCTCCCTCCCTCCCTCTACCCCCCCCCACCTCTCTCTCAAACACACATACGACGAACAACAGACAGGTAACGCTATGAACAACAGCTGAGGTATTCAGTTCTGGGGCTCCCACCTGGGCTCCTGAGGCAGCCAGCAAGTCTTGGATGTTGGTGTTCATGTCCATCGCCAGTGTGGTGAGATTCTACTGGAGAAGCTACTCTCGCTTTGGGTCGGCACAAAACGTCACTGTTGCTCCAACGGTGGCTGAGTCAGACTGACAACAGTACAGTAACCAGGTGTGCTTGTCAGTCTGAATCCCGTCGAGCACTTGATCAGCAACCACGCGTGTTGTTTGTTTCCTCCTTGTCCTTGTTCCTTGTGTGCAGTACAGGTACAGCACACAGAGCCTTGCAGAGACATGATTGTTCTTTGGACTTCTTCCTGCTGATATATATATATATATATATATATATGCGTCTCAGCTAGTGCGCTCGTTTTTGCGCAAGACGACTCTATACCTGCATGACTGTCAAAAAGCTGAATGTTTTGTCACGCGCGTGCACATGCAGCGCGCGTAGACGGCCAGCTCTCATGCAATAGGCTGGATTCTGATTTCAATTTATATAGTGGAGATTTATATATATATGGAGATTCAAGCTCTTCGCAGCGTGTGCACAGCAATGCGGTCCATATTGTCCATCCAGAGTCCATCCAGATCCTCCAGACCGTCCTGACAGAAGTTTGTGGCTGTTAACTCGATCGGTTCTCTTTTGTTGGTGGTGCCCTTCATGATGGACAACGGGGGCAGCCTGGAGACGTTGATGGAGGAGAAGGGGGAGGAGACAGAGGAGTGTTTTCAAAATGAAATTCCCCAACGAAGGCCAATTCGGATCTGCATGGTGTCTGATTTCTTCTTTCCTGGTTTGGGAGGGGTAGAAATGCACATATACTCCCTCGCCCAGTGCCTCCTTCAGATGGGATACAAAGTCATTGTGGTCACGCATTTCCGTGGCGAGAGACACGGTGTAAGATATATGACGGGAGGATTGAAGGTCTACTACCTTCCGTTTCACCCC
Source organism: Chromera velia (assembly GCA_018398765.1). Lineage (NCBI taxonomy): Eukaryota > Chromeraceae > Chromera > Chromera velia. The sequence goes on along the minus strand of JAHBMJ010003372.1, from coordinate 9,085 downwards.
TTTCATGACAATTGCACCCTTCCTACTATATTCTCCTTCTTCCCATTAATTCGGAAAATTCTCATACGGGAACGCATCGACATTGTGCATGGACACCAGGCCACCTCCAACCTGGCGCACGAGACGATCTTCCACGCTCGCACGATGGGCTACAAGGTTCTCTACACAGACCACTCACTGTTCGGTTTTGCGGACGCTGCCTGCATCCACATCAACAAGCTCCTGAAGTTTTTCCTTTCAGACATCGACCACGCGATTTGCGTGTCCCATACCAACAAAGAGAACCTTGTCCTCAGAGCAGCGCTCAGACCCACCAACGTTTCAGTCATACCCAACGCAGTCGACGCCACAAGGTCGGTCGGTCAAGGGCTCCTCTCAAATCGGGGGCAGACGGGAGCCGCTACTCACTGTCTTCTCCCCTCATCCCACCCCCACTCCCTCCCTACCCCTCCGCTTCTCTTCGCGCGCGCGCATGCCCACGCATACTGGAGTATCATTGTATCCATCGATCAGTGATTTCCTTCTGTTGGAGTCCCTGCCGGCTCTGGTTCCTGATTTCTCTGTGTGTGCCTCTCTCTCCTCAGTCTCTTTTCCCGTCCCTCCTCTGACTGTCTCTCTGTCCTGTCGGAACTCGAGCTTTCCGGTGTGAGGCTGAAAGCAATTTGCTCAAGATCCCCAAGTCCTTTGTGGTGTCCATTCTTTTTACTGCATTTCTCCACACATGCACTTTGGCGCTTCCCTTTGGAGTCCTCTCCGTTCTGCCTCGACGAGAGAAGAAAGAAGGTCTGTACGTCTCTTAATTCACCCCGATGGAACGATGAGTGCATGCACGCAGATTCATTCCCGACGTCTCCCGTCGTCCCCCTCCTCCCCGGTTGAACGTGATCATCCTCGCCCGTCTGACGTACAGAAAGGGCGTGGACCTCCTGGTTGACGTCATCCCCCACGTCTGCAGGAGGGAGCCGAACGTGCACTTCATCATCGGGGGGGACGGTCCGAAGAGGATTCTGCTGGAGGAAATGAGAGAGAGACACAGGTAGGCAGGCAGGCTCTCTCTCTGCATGGGTGGAGGGGAGGGAAGGGTTGTGAGGAATGAAACAAGAAGATGACCAGACAGATGCAATGGGCATGGGCGACAGTTTGGGGGCCCCGAGCAGGCAGATTGGCGGAAGAGCATCAGAGAGGCAAGGAAGAAGAATAACGTTCATGAATTTATTCTGTGTGTATCTGCCTGCCTGCCTGCCTGGCTGGCTGGCTGCAGACTCCACGACCGCATGGAGTTGCTTGGAGCGGTCCCTCACGCCAACGTCTGCTCTGTCCTCCAAAGGGGTCACATCTTCCTGAACGCCTCTCTGACAGAAGCCTTCTGCATCGCCATTGTTGAGGCTGCCGCGTGTGGCCTCCTGGTAGTGACCACAGCGGTGGGGGGGGTTCCTGAGGTGTTGCCCTCTGAGATGGTTAGGCTGGCAGAACCTAGCTGGCAGTCTCTGACAGAGGAAGTCGTTGGGGCAGTCCGTCAGGTGAGAGAGTGGGTCAGGAGGGTCGGCATTGCTTGTCTGCCGTTTTGGCTGTCTTTCTTCCTTTCTCTTTTCATATCTTGCAGAAGGATTGGCGTTTGCTTTTTGTCCCATGTTTGCGTCCCGGAAGTTTGGTGGGCTCCAGCTGTATGGTGTATCAGCAATCAAACAAAACAATTGAGCGAACAAACACTCCTGCTGAACACGTGCTTGAAGGTAGTCAGGCCACTGCGTTCCCTTCCGGCCCCCTTTCTTTTTAAAAGTGTGGCCCTCAGATCTTAGTTCTCTGTATCTGCTGCCAGCCGAGTCTGCTGTGGTCGTGTCTGCATGGTCAGGGAACCATTCCCCTCGCTCTGTTCTGATGAAAGTACTTTCCCGTTCCTTCCAGCTCGTTTCTTCGGGGGATCCGGTCAGAAACTCATGCTGCTTTCGTGCTTGCTCTTCTTCAACCTGCCTGCCTGCCTGCCTGCCTGCCTGTCTGTCTCGGTTCTCCCGCATGCAGGTAGTTGAGGGTCAGGTGGAGGCGGACCGTTTTCATCAACGCGTTGCGGAGATCTACTCATGGCAGGACGTTGCCAGGAGAACCGAGGAGGTCAGGCAGAGGAGCTAGGGGAGGGGGGGGGGAGGAGATAGATAGAGGGGGTCCTGCATGTGTACTTACCTGCGAATTACGTGTCGATCCAGAAAGCCAACGAAGAATTCAAAAGTTATCTTTCTTGGTGCGGCCAGGCAGTGAGTGCCTTGTGCTGTCCGTGGGAGGAAAAGGAAACAAGAAACTACGTCCTAGAGCCTGCATACTAAATCTGCTGCTTTCCGAGCCATACGAACAAGAAAACAAGTAAGAGGATAATGATGACTGCCTGTCATGAGTCTGATAGACAACTGATCTCTTTTCTTCGTGTGCCTCTGTGTCAGCCCATCTTTTTACCTGGTCTTGTGTTTCTATCTTTGTCATCGAGGCTGAGAAAAGGTCTCACACAGCATCTATAGATACATCCATCCATCTACCTGTCAACAGGAAGGTAGAAGTAGAGAGCGTGAAGAGGCAAGGGAAACTCCTATGTCGTCTGTCTTGTGGTCATCAGGTGCGTCAGTCGTTTGTTCTCGGTCGGTTACTCTTCTCTCACATCCTGCAGGTGTACAGGAAGGTGTGGGCTGCCCCTCGGTTGGGCATTCTGGAGCATTTCTCTCGATTTCTCTCCTCGGGACCTTTTTCCGGTCTGTTGTTTGCCATTTTTGCGGCTTTGGACTTTTTCTTTTGGTCTGTCCTGGAGTGGCTCCAGCCGCGTGAGGACATTGAGATCGCCCCTGACTTTCCCCTCGAAAGTTGGGCATTAGAGGAAAAGGAAAAAGAGGCAGAGGACAGAGAGTTCCACCAGCAGGTTGTACAGCAGCAGCGACGGCGGCGTGAGACTCTAGAGAGAAGCATGGGGGGGGAGCAGCCTGAAGAGGGCGTCTCTGAGCCTTCGACTGCAGAAGAAGCGCCAGTTGCCGCTTCACATTCGACAGAAAAGGGGAGAGAAACGATTCCTATAGACGATAGATGACGCCTTCATGCAGCTTTCAAACCATGGATTGATGATGATACCAATATGACTCTATTTTCTCTGTGTGTGATTCCGTGCGGTAGGTAATTTAGCACTTTTGACAATAATACGAAACGTGTTGAAAGTTTATAATCATGTAAAAATTCCAATAGTTTTGCTACTTTTTTTAAATAAATAAAATATATTAGATTTTGTTTTGGTTAAATGTTTATCATTCAAAAGTTAAAAGTGATTATGAGAGTTATACCGTGACTTGAACTTAATTAGATATAACTTATCATTACTTGTCATGTAAGATTTAAACTCTATAGTTTAAACCAGGTAAGATTTAGACCTAGACAGAGCAAAAAAAAGGGATTGAACCTCTGCCAAGGAGTCTATTGCAGTCCTTCGCAGGCTTCTGTACGCTTTTCAGGGCTCTCACAGGGGGGAGACAGATAGAACCTAACTAGAACGGCTATCGTACAGGGAATTCATACTCAGGCTCCATACAATTTCACTTTCCGGCTAGACTGAACCAATTTCGCTTTGTGGGCCATTCGCATCTCCGGTGCATCAGATACCACGCAACTCGACTATCAAACATATCATATGTATGTGTGATCACATGCCTCGATCGGGGAGGAGCTCAGCTAGATCACCTCGCGCAGTCGCATAACGCGTGCGCGCATTTTTTCATTTTTTAAGGGCCACTCGCCTTCGCGCGCGAATGCGAGCGAATTTAACAAGCTTGTGAATAAAACAATTAAAAACTTAAATCGATCTGCATGCGTCATCGCATATACAGAAGGTTTTCACACCATATATATGCATGCAAGTGTGAGTCTACATATACTCGTGTGTGTACATATGTGAGTGCCTCTTCTCCGTGGACCGGTATGGAAGGCAGATTGGGAGGCAGACAGAGGGAGAAATCATCAAGGCAACCATCTCTTTTGTTACAGGAAGGGCAATCATTAAGGCGTCTCGTTTATCCTTCCTCCGCAGGTTGAGCACATTATTGTCTGTGGGCACTTCGACTGCCGGGGCGTGAAGGCGTCCATGCAAACCAGAGAGGCCTGCAAGCTCTCCAACCCCCTCAACGGCTGGCTGGAGTCTCGGAAGGAACTGCAGGAGTCCCATAAGACCGAACTCGAGGGACTCGAGGGAAGCACCGAACGCAAGTATAACACCAACGAATTCGTAACTGTCCTCTTTCGGGTTTTTTTTCTCTGCGTGTCTGACGAGCTCTTTCCTTCCCTTTCCTTTCCCGAAGCCTTACATCCTGTGAAGGAAAGGACAGGAAGAAACGACCCATTATGGACCCAGTAGTGGACTTTGAGGTGGGCGATCCACCTGAGGAGGCTGAAGACGAGGACTTGAGTGAGTCAGCCTAAGACTCTATCAAGCTTGGCCGCTTCATCGCATCTGTAGTTTCTGTCCATGTATCTGTTGTTGCGTCTGCCTTTCCGTCAGTGTGTCTGTCTGTCTGTCTGTCTGTCTGTCTGTAATAATACGGCTGTCAGCCTAGCTATCCATTGCCCTTCACATCAATGTGCAACCGGAGACCCGGGAAGTTCAACCCGATAGTGAGTATGTGCTTCTTTGGTTGAATGGTTTCTTTATGGTATGTATGCTTTATTGTTGCATCATGTTTGCATGGGAACCCTGTTCTCCGACTAAAAGTGTGTGCGGCTGTGTATGTGGATCTTGAATCCTCTGCCTTGGTCCTTTGAGTTCAACTTGCTCTTTGTGTTCCTGTTTGACGTCTCTGGATCTGCAGTGACTCTGGAGTCGGACCTCTTTCTACAGGGAGACGAGGAGGAAAGTGCGGGGGGCGGAAGCCTAGGCGGAAGCGAGGAACCGGGGGGGGGAGAAGAGGGGGAGGAAGACGAGGAGGGCGGGGTAGGGGGAGAGGGAGGGGGAGACGGTCCCGGGGAACCGGCGCGCTATGAACCAATTGAGCCATGTCAACACCAGAAGCAGGCAGTACAAGCACCGTTGGAAGAGTTGCGGTGTATAATATGTCACGAAATGGCATCGACCCCCCTTGCTGCACCGTGTCAGCATTTGGCATGCAGTTTTTGTGTCGAAAGGGGGAGAAGGACAGCTCGAGAGAGCATCAGCAGGTGTCCGGTCTGTCGGTCAGACGTGCGGCAGTGGAGGGCTCTTACAGGTCCTCTCGGAAATCTGTACGACAGGATCCGCGTGAAGTGCCCGAACAGGCAGCAGGGCTGCAGACAAATTCTCGACGCGTGCAGAGTGGGAGAGCACAAGAAAGAGTGCGGATTTGAGGTCTGTTTGTTGCTTGTATGCTATACAGCTACTTGGTTGGTTGCATGCGTGAGAAAGGCACTGCCGAATTCACTTGCACTTTCTGTTGGTAGTGTGTACAGTTGACAATTAAAACAGCCTTGTCGCCAAAGTGCGAGAGCAGTATGCGGTCAACGGTATCCGGATTTACGCAAAGCTGCTTCCACATGCACCTGAAGGGGCACATTTCGACAATGCCCCAAACTAACTCATTCTGCTTCCGCCTGTAAATGAGTTTCTTGCCTCGCTTTTCCTGTCATGCTGGAGCTTTTCAAGAGATGTGTGGAAATAGTTCATTCTGTACGAAAATTCATCCCTCGTGCTTTTTCCTTTCCATTTCACGTCCGTCGATCGTGCGTCTTTTACTAGGTCTTTTTTAGCTGTATCGCAGTTTTTGTTTGTTTCACTGGCAGCCTCCCAGTCACATCAAGAGACAATCTTGCCCTGCTTGCAGACACAAAACTGTCCGTATTGCAACACAGAGGTGCTCAGAAAAGACATCGGCGAGGCTTACATATGCCCCGAATTTGAGGAAAGATGCAGGCAATTCGGTTTGGCAACTTTTAATTCTTGCTTGCCTTGACTAACCTGTGCGTTCCCTGCAGATTTTCTGCCGCTCCGTTTATCGTGCTCCCTCGTTTATTCTCAGGACTGTACCGACATTCTGCGAATTTGTTTAACTGGATCCTTTTGTCTTTCTCATTTCCTCAGTGTCATCCTACAATTTATTAAGCTGTGCGAGTCACGGAATACGAAATTACACATTCTGTTGGATGGTTGCTTTGTCTGTTTCCCTTTGTCCCTTGACACGCAGTTGCGGGGAAGTGGTGGTTATCAAGGACGCCTTTGAGCACAGAGCAAGCGGTGTCAGGACGCAATCGTGCAGTGCAAAACGTGCGGGGACTTTGCGAGACGATCGAGGGCAATGCACGTACAGAGCACATGGAGAAGGAGTGCATTGTGGTAAGTTGGCCTCCGGAAGCTGTAGTTTTCAGTTCCTTTTGACACTTTGTGGTAAGGTTGGTTTGCCGTTTTTCGAGATTCTTTGTGCAAATTAAAGTAGGTTAGGCATGTACTCCTGTTGCACTTGATCCTCTCTTTGATCTGAGCATGCAGGAACAACGCCGGAGGGAGGAGGGGGATAGAGCGAACTGGGAGTACGATCAGCGCCTCATGCAGATAGAGGCACGACAAGCCGAGAGGGCGGTGAAGTTGAAAAAGGTCTGCTG
>JAHBMJ010003369.1:0-11308 GCA_018398765.1 Chromera velia | reverse complement strand
TTAAGTCTGTCACTCAGAGTTCACTTCCAAGGACTCCATTCAAGCGATACAGACGGACGAAGACTGTACGGCATGCTTCTATTTATTTCTGTATTGCAAGTCTATTATTTCTTTCTCTGTATTGTCAGTCTATCACTTAATTCTCTTAGTGCACTTAATTAATGCCGGCCGGGCTTAGTATTGCGAAGTTAGTTTCCCAGTCCCAGTACTAGCAAGTTTGGCGGGTGATCAAGTCACCGTACAAGCCACAACGTAACGCCCTGCATTGACGAAGGAATCCAAGAAAACGTTCCAAAGCTTCTACCAACAAACCGGAACAGAAAGGGTCCGAAGCTGCAAAACCCTGCTCAGTAAGGAAAGCTTCCGTCCTCTAGAGGACAGCCTGGGCCAAGATGGAGGGAGTCGTAGCAGCCATCTCAAGAAAGCAAAAAGCGCAATGTGAGCTAGACCGAGGTGATGAAAAGAAGACGGTAAGTCAAAGGGTGGCAGAGCTCTCAAGTTTAGTTACAGAACGGCCGAGCGAACACAGTCTTCAGACGGTTCAGCAGCGCGCTGCAACAGGAAACAAAGAGAGAATACCACCATGAAGTGCTTCAAATCTTAAACTGCAGATGCAACATGATAGAGAGATGGACACAGCCAAAAACTTCCTGCAAACCTCTCGTGAAAACCCTGAGTTCTTGGCTACCGCCGCCCCAGGAGAAGCTCTAGTAATATAGGAGCTAGAATCACTTTAACCTCTTCAGACAGCTGAGGAATCTTGACCATACCGACATGCATTGTCAGTTCTCGGCACGCAAAAGAGAGGCTTACGGAGCTGTCGTAAGGTATACGAGCGATGTACAGCGATCGATTGAAGAGATATGTATTAATGCAAATGCATGCATGCAAAATACATGCATGCAACGTGCATACTGAGATCAGCGCACATGCATAGATGGATGACGCACGCACGCATGTAAGGAGGCATCGATCGCGTCATACACCGCCTGAAACACCAAACAACTTCCGTTCTAGCCTACCGATCTACACCCCGTCGGTCTGCCACTGTCATTTATCTATCGCTGTTGGCTTGATTGCATGAACGATCAAACAGATCAAGATCTGCTAAGAAAGAAAAGAGTTCTTTCAATAGTAAGGGCATGCAAACGCATGCAAGGGCCCATTTGCAGAAGTCACAAAAGAAATCATGAAGACGAAAGAAAACGAGTCAAACAAGCATGAAGGAAAGAAGGAAGGTCTAGAGGAAGGTTCTGGAAGAAAGGAAAGAAGGAATCTAACGAACGAAAAAGGAGAGAACCTCAGGGAGTCTGATCCTGAAGCAGGGACTCTTTTCTGATAATATTCGTAAAGTCTGTACAAATTTTTAAGTTCGTACGCGTGACCAATTACGTTTGCAAAAAATATGAAAATTCAAAGTCGGGCGGCCCCGGACTTTGAATTTTCATATTTTTCGCAAACGTAATCGGTGGCACGTACGAACTTGAAAATTTGCACAGACTTTACAAATATTATCAGAAACATATCGCAAGTCTTAAAAGACTGTTTGCACAATAAAAATCTTTTTCACATTTGCAATCACAATCGTAATCATGCCAAATTGAGTTGCGCTTGGTATATACCTTGCACGCATGCATCATTGCATGGATGTACGCGTAAATACAGTCTTTGTTAAAAGACCACATTTTCACTCACATTGCGCACAACTCACTTCAAAAAACCTCCGCGCCATGCATGTATTCATATTGCATCACTTGTTGTAGGCCTCTCCCAGGAGGCCGTGCCTTGTATATATAGCGCTAAAGGAGCCGTTCCGCGAGCGTCGCGCATGCGGCGGATGATCTTCTATGATAGCGGCGCTGCAACATGCTGCAACATCACCGCGTCTACACGCGTATACGTGATGCCCTCATCGCAACACCAACTCCAAGCACTCTCTGGAATGACATCTCGTGCTTTGTGCATGAGTGGACAGGCGCAGGCAGTTCTCTTGTATGCATGCAGAGCACGCCGACTGGCTGGCAGTATTCCCTTCGGTTTTTGGCAAGAAACGTCCAGCCAGAAGTCGAGCATTTGGGAAGGCAAAGGAGGAGACGGCATCAACAACGAAGCTGTTGCACGAAGTAAGAAGAGCTTCTCAAGAGCGCTCCCGAGTTTCCCAACACAGCCATGTCGGCCCCAGGGCCTTCAGTATCGCCTAGGCGCAGTCCTGCGTCTCTTTTTCGTCGAAGAAAGAAAGAAAGAACAGAACGATGCAATGAAAGAAGTTGATGAAATGCTTGCGAGGATCGTAGAGAGAAAGGAAACACTTCCGAAAGCGAGCATTGAAGGGATCATCAAAGCACATGAGGGCACAGAAGAAGACTTTGTGAAGCTGTCACTGGGGAAATGGAGGCTCACCTACCTTGATGGGACCTCCTTTGACCTCCACCAGGGGATCCTCTCTTTCAGAGAACTTTTTGACGATGAAGAAGATCCTGAGGACTGGGCTTTCGATGTCTTTTCGAAGGCTGCAGCAGAAGAAGAGGGGGCAAAAGCGTTAGAGCGTTTCTACGATGCGAAGGCAGCGCGATGGGGGGCAGACAAAAAAGAGAACATCGATTTCCTCGCCGACCTGGAATCCGCGATGGCGCAGAGAGAACCCGTTGAGATCACCCTCATCGAGCTGGAGAAGGTGAAAATCTCAACGGCGAAGCTCGACCTCCTTCTGGTGAGAAAAAGGCAGAGAAAAAAAGCAGAGAGCAAGGAGTTTGTCTCACACAAGAGAAAACAGATAGCGTCACTCTCATATTCTCTCACGCAAGCGCAAGCTGCGCAACCGCCTCAAAAATCAGCAGACGCATGAATAAGGCAAGAGGCAAAGGAGGCTAGCGAACTTCAACTTCAAGAGAGACAAAAAGACAACAGAAGAAGGCAACAACCGCGTTTGGGGCCGCGGGGAGCCGTGGGGGGCCACTGGGGGCGGGGTCGCGGCGCATTGCATGGCCAGGACGCTGACACTTTTCATCAAATTCCACTAAAAATTCCATTCAATCAGGTGGAAAACAGGTGTATCTGGTACAGCTCCTGAGTTTGCAGTTACAGACCCTTAATATGGAGCTGGCCATTTACGCGTCCTCAAGCTAGCTAGTAAGTATCAGTGATAACCGGTAATGGACTGTATCATGGACAGTCTCTAGGCTCTAGCACTAGTAGCTGCACTACTTGGTTGCAAGTCTTAGTAGCAATTAAATACGTCAGTCACTATAATTTACCACCCGGCCGAGTGCTATGTTCCGAGTCACCAGCTATCACCACTGATTCACCATATTTAACCCCCCCAATTCAATTTAATTAAATTAAATTCAATCTAATTCAATCACAAATATTTATATTACAAAACGCAAAAAATCAGACAAAACAAAACATAAAGTCAGACAAAAAATGATAAGAAAATAAGAGAAACAGGGATCAGGTCCATCCAACTCCATCGAGAAAAATCTTAAGAGTTATCGTACTACATGACTCGTGACATATGATACACTAAAACATCCATGAAGCAACCTAACTATCATAATTAACCTGATATAACCTGCTAGCATAACCTGTTAAGATAAGCAAAAACGTAGTAGAAAATCTAGGATTTAAACATCTAAAAATTAAGAAAAAATAAAATGAAATTTACATTAATTTGTTCTCTTTTTCCCGAAACTTTATCTCATTTTTTCTAGCATTTTTCGGTCGATCGCCAGGTCGTTTGTGATGGATGGTCACTCGCATTCACAGATTCAGCTTCCTCCTAGGCTTCATCGCGTGATGTTCGCTCTTGGTCAGTACGTATTTTCGGAGAATTCCTTAATGATGGACCTCGTTGGGGTCTTGCTTGAGAATCCCGCCCCCCTCTCCTTGAGTTACTTCTTCGGCCCTCCCTGCCGTCGGATTTCAGCCCTTTTTCCTCTAACTTCCTTGCCAACATTTTTTGGGCTCTAGTCGAGTCCCCGTCCTTCACCCACCGCTTGCAGACCTCACAACCGACCTCAATTGCCTGCGCACGGTCGCAGACAAAACAGCATCGAGACAGCTGAACAGACTGGAACAGACTGTCATTCAACCACGTCACAAACCACTCTCAGCAAATAACTTTGACACCGAATCACCGCAAAGAATCGGCGAGGCCCCGCTGCCGTTGATGAGTAGTCGGAAACCTGGGAAAGGCACACGAAGACGAGACTGCGCAAAGAACAAAAAAGGACGAGGAAGGGCGGAAGCCAAGACAATTTAACCAACAACCAAAACCCGCACCGACTGCTGACCAAAGCAAGACTCGCCATGTCCCTCGGGGGCAGCTCATTCAAGACCCAGTCAGATACAGACGCTTTTGGCGGCGGCCCTGAGACAGACAGGCAGACAGACAGACATACAGACACGGAGAGACAGATACACATCTAGCACATGCAAAATTCAAAGAGAAATCCCGGAGAGGCATGCCAGTACCCCAATGCTGGGACCTCCTCCTGTTGAGAAGGGATCTGGCGTTCTCTTTGGGCTCTCAAAGACGGGGAGACAGTCACAGACATGAATCGAGGGAGAGAAGAATCGCTGCTCAAAAGCCTCCTGTTTGCCAGATTTTCTTACAAAGCTTCTCATCCTCGCCCTCTGCCGAACTCAGCCTGCAGGTCTCTAAGAATTGTCTGCTTCCTCCCGTGACCATTGACACGAGATGGAGGGACTCTCACGTGCATGCAGGAGAAGACGGGAAGAAGTTGCCTGAGAGAGAGACGCTCACAGACTGACTTCCGATGCCCAGAAGAAGTCGGGGAAAGTCGCGACTGTCCAGACTGCAAGTGCGAGCGTGCATATGTCATTTTCATTTGGCACGTATGCAGTGCAACAAAGTAGTAGCGAGTACGCGTGGAGAGGGTGGAGGGGAGGGGGAAAGTTGCTGTCATGAGCCACAGACTGGTCCATTAACTTCGTCGTGTGACTGTCTGTGTCTTCTGGACCTCACAATTAAGTGTTCACCCAATATACCCACACAACTAGTGTCTTGACTCGATGGCTCACTCCTGCTTCACGAGAGTCGAAATCACGCCTCAGATCGACAAACCTCAAGGAACTCTCCCTTCCGTCACTTTGGTTGACCTTTTAAGCTTACTAGACAGCCGGGCAGTATAGTATTCGGCTCCCTTGGAGGGAAGAAAGAGAGACAAGAGCTTGCAGAGGATAGAGAGTTCATATAAACAGATGGAGCTGACAGACGAAGCACCAGAACTTACTGACCTGTGCGCAACGCTTTTCAGTCCATTATGGGATCCTGCATGCATGGGGATCTTGTAGTGCCGTATCGTTTTGTTCAGTTGGAAACCGAAACATTGGTTTTACTGGTGGGAGGACGGACAAAGAGGTTATGTCATGGGGAATGGAGAAGAAAGGAGACAGAGACGCGAGCACAAAATGGAAGGAGACGCATGGGCACGGTTCAGCAAATGATGGAATTCCAGTGGGCGTCAAAATTCATTGAGATCCGAAGACTTCAGAGAGCTGTTCAGACACGAGACAAGGAAGCATCGCTGGCTCACACGCACACAGATCACACACACACACACACACACACACACACAGAGAGAGAGAGAGAGAGAGAGAGAGATACACATACATACATACATACATACATACACACACAGACAGGCAGGCAGGCAGGCAGGCAGGCAGGCAGACAGACAGACAGACAGGCAGAGAGAAAGAGAGAGAAAGAAGACCGCTATTCCTCCCACCTCCACTGCAAAAGCAGTCAAGTCTCGCTAGAGCAACGGGAGAAATGAAGGATGGCTACAGAGAGAGAGAGCGAAAGCGCACACAAAAGAGAAAGAAACAGCACACCGAAGAGTTTCTGCGTAAACGAAACCAAGCGATCTCTTCTCTCTGTAAAGTCGGTAAGAGAGACCAACAAGATCAGACGACAGTGCTTGAGTCTGGGGTCCCGTCTCTCTCCCATAACCACAGCGTCAACGACCAAAGAGCAAAAATGAATGAACCGAACGGAGAGTGCAATCGACGCACAACAAAGAGACCCACCAGGTGCGCCTGCCACTTTCACCGTCGCGTCCCCTGCTGCCATCTCGAGTTCATCGCACACCACCAGAACGTTCTCAGGAGGGATCCCAAAATGCGCACAGGCTTTCTTTACCGAGTCTCCGCTCAAATTCATCAGAGTCATCGGTTTCAAAAAGGCCACATCAGTCTGTAGAAAGAGTCAGCAAGAAGGAAAACACATGGAGGGATCGATGGCTTGAGAAAGAAAGTCAACGTCGGTCGAAGTCTTGAGGAGGTGCAGAAAGGACACGACGACTTTAAAGAGGGCCATGTTGGTCTCCAGAAAGAGTCGGGGGTTTCGGGGAAGAAAGACTCTGCACCTGCCCACCTGTCGCTTTCTCCACTTGACGCTGGTCCCTCCGAGGCTTCCCTGAAGGCACAGCAGGAAGAAAAGAAGGGGAAAAAAAGAGGAGCGAAAAGGAAAGATGTTATAGATCGAGAGAAAGAAATGTGATTGCAAGCAAACCTGAGGGAGGGAGCTGGAAGGAACCCGGGGACCCCCCATTAGAGAGAGCCTCGCTGTGTATGTGCATCTCTTGCGTCGTGCCTTCCCTTCTGCGTATCTCGATCGTTTATTCTTCTTCCCTTCCGGCGAGGCACCACGAATGAAAACGAATCGCCTTCCTTCCTTCGTCCCAGTGATGACCGATCGCACATTGCATTAAGCACAAATGCCCCCTTTTGAATCTGCGACGGTAGTAAAACGCCGTCCAATGTGCAGATCACTTGTTCGTATTCCTGCCTAGCTGTCTTCCCACTCATCTGCCCTCTGCTGTCTGCTTGACTGTCTGTCTGTCTGTCTGTCTGTCTGTCCAGCTCAGAGATCGAGCGACACGGGCTCGAAGACGTCACTCACTTCACAGCTGTGATGGGATGGGAGTCTTTGGACATTCATTTCTTCTTCGTACTGTCCTGGTGTGTCTGTTGATCTTTCCGTACAAGTACACTCTTTCCGCTACCCGTGTGCCTGTCCGCATCCATCTCTCTCTCCCTCTCCTGTAGTTCTGTGCCCTTCCTTCGTTACTCACTGCCCGTCTGACCTCTTCCTTGCCTCACAATCTCGCTGTCTACGTCTTTGCTCTCTCTCTCTCTCTCTCTCCCTCTCTCTCTCTCCGTCTCTCCCTCTCTCTGTGCGTGGGCGTGCATGTGTGTGTGTGTGTGTGTGTGTGTGAGAGAGAGAGAGAGAGAGAGAGAGTAAATGAGAGTCTGTGTGTGCGAGCGCGTGTGTGCACGCCCGCATAACAGGTCGACAGATAGACAGACCGACAGATGGACCCACGGACCGAAAAAGATACACAAAGAGTTGAAAAGAGAACATGCACAAAAACTATCGACGAACCTGAAGGGCATCCCTGTAAGTCAGATTCACCCCGACTGTTTCGGCCAGTCGATCAACAAACAGGAACCCCGCATTGTGCCTTGTCCTCTCATACTCCTTCCCTGCACGTACGCACGACCCTTTTGTTTGTTTGTCAGAGCAAACAGAGACCAAATGCATGCTTGCAGTGCCCTAGTTCTCTCACACAAACAAGCTGAAGACACTCACGCAAGTATCGCTGTCCACACTTTCAGACCTTACCACATCTGTCGCTGCTCTGTGCTTTCGGCCAGAATCAGAAGTGAGCGTCATGCAACCGTGATGACAAAGCGTCTGCGCAACCTGAACTTGCAAAGAAAAGTCCAGTCCAGACGCAGATGAGAAGATACAAACAGGCACAGACAGAGACCGACCGAGTCGGGCAGTGATAGAGACTGGCAAACAGAGAGAGACGTGAACAGATACACAAACAGACACAACAAGGCAAACCTTTCCAAACACACAGACGCAGACGAGGACGCAGAGAGACAAACAGAGATACACTACGTCAAACTGACACAACCGGACACTGCCGAAAACAAACACACACAGACACACAGCGAGTGAAAGAAGGATGAAGAGAGAAACAATCAGACAACCACAGGGATAGATGCTCTTAGAGACAGAATCGGAGACACAGACATCGACACACAGAGACACGGAGAGAGATACATCCACACACAGAAAGACAGAGACATAATGCAATAGATACAGGCAGAGACAGAGAGAGAGACAAACAGAGACGGGGAGAGCCACGACACTTTCAGAATGTTGCAAGAACGACCAAAGAATGCGACACGAAGGAACCAAGTCACCAAGCAAGAAAGCAGTCAAACAACCGACCCGGGTTGCCTAAACCAACAATCAGAACGCGCAGATTTTCGGCTTCTTCCGCGGATCTTTTCTCCTTTTCCCTCTCTTCCTCTTCCTCGTTTTCCCTCTGCAACTCTTCAACAGCCTCTCCCGAGATCAGATCCTTCACGGACTGCAGAAAGACGTCATTTGCAATCGTGATCACAAAAATGCAAGACGGGAGAAAATATAAAAGGGATGGAGCGGGCACACTGGCGGGCATTGACATTGATACAGTGATTAGGGCAGGCAGGCAGGCAGGCAGGCAGGTAGGCAGGCAGGCAGAGAAGCGGGTTCGCAGACAGGCGGAGACTGACAAGGAAGCAAGCAGGTAGGAAGTAGAGCAGAACAAATACAGGACAAAGCGTGAAAAAAAGCTGCAAGCTCAGTGACTGGTCCCCCGATGACGCCGTCACACAAGGAAAGAAATACTGAATTCAGAAACAGACTTGCGATAACCGAGAACTAATAAAAAGAAGGCATCGTCCCCACGTGGGACGTAGACGGACAGAAAAAAACACCGCAGGACTCAAAGCAGACAACTTGCTCGGCTCTGCTTTTTGACACCATAGAAAACCAGTCAGACGACATTTAAATACCCTCCCCAAAATAGTGAACACACCACTGTTGTCTGTCTCTCAGCCCGTCTCCCCCCGCCCCCTATTCCTCCAGCCTTCAGCGCGGTTGCGCCTCTTTGTGAGCTTGGAACAGACATCTTTCTGAACATCATCTTGGGGGTGGATAACTTCCTTGCTGTCCCAGGTGACGCGCGAATGAAGAAGCCCCGAACCTCGACAGGCAGAAGAGACGCCACCAAGACGAGACGGCAAAGCCGACACCGAGCTCCCCGTCCCCTGTGATCCATATCGGATTCACGATTCGTGCAAGATCTTTCAGACGACCTAGCTGAAGTTCTCCGTCCAACACTGCATCCTCTTTGGGCCAGGAGGTTGGCAGTTTGATCCGTTGAAGCAAGACTGTCATCCTCTGACACGTGCTGTGATCGACATTCTCGTACGTGCGCGGCCGGCGCCCCATGGTGCCCCCGCGGCCGTCCGCGACATCGTCCGCGCGCGACGCGCGCGCGGATTCAGCTGCAAGCGCCGGCCGTCGCTGGAGAATGCTGGAGACGCGGTGAATCTTGAGCCGTGTTTCACAGTGTCAGACGAGGAAATATGCCTAGCTATGCCTAGCTGGTGACAAACAATGACCCCGAGCGCAGGTCTGCCAAGTTTTCTTCTCAATGTAAGTGAAGTTTCTTGTGGCCAGAGTCGGCATTGAGCTTTCTCGCCTTCTTTTCTTAGCGTTCATTGTTCAGCAGTCTCGCCGACTTCTTTTGTTCCAACGAGCGTAGACGGAGCCGGAGCGCCCCTGAGATATTCATATAATCGTGGAAGGACCTTGGGCCTCATGGAGTGGATACAGAAGGAGGCAAAGACCCTCAAGAAGGTCGGCCAGCTCGTGAGAGTTTCCTCAGTTCTTGCTAGTCCCATGCACAGCTCTTGATGAAGAATCAAATGCATACATGCTCTTGCCTGCAGTATATGAGCAGCTACGTGAGCGATCTCCTTCCTGACGAGTACACCTGCTTCGGGCAGTGCAACAAGCTGACCAGCTACGATGTCACGCGGGATGCCAAGGAGGTACGCGTTGGCCGCTTGCATGTACTCACGGTATCTGCAAGAAAAAAAAAGATACGAAAGGGTTATGTGTTTTGTGGGGAAAGTGCATTTGCCTTTGAATTCATCCTGCACGAAACGATGTGTCTCCGAATGCGAACGGGTGGATGCAGATGTGGACCTTCAGGCTCTTCTGCAAGAAGGCGTGCCAGAACGATGAAGTGAAGACATAGTCAGTGCGTCGCTCTGAAGTCCCTTTATAATAGAACGGGGAGAGGAAATGCCGGGGTCCTTCATTTCTGTTGGCCCTGTTTTCTCTCGTGCAAGACCTCCATCCTTTTCTTCCACTTTTGGATCGGTGTGTGTGTGTGTGTGTGTGTGTGTGTGCGTGCGTGTGTGTGTGCGCGCGTGCGCCAGTGTGTCCTCCATCCCCCCCCCTTCCCCTTCTTCTTCACACGCACTGAATGCCTTTTGTTCCCTCACGGCATCCCGTCCGCCTGACAGGTTGTGCTGCCATCACGGGCGTGTGTCAGGCAGTCCCTTCGGTGATTCTTTCTGCTCTTCCCGCTTTAATTCCTGAATCATTGTCTGCTTGCATGTGTGCAGCCAAGACTGTCTAGATTTCTGCAGCGAGCTCTGTCGCAAAAATAGCATCCATGAGGTTTGTTTGACTGCCCCCGGCTTTCTCGAAGGATCTTGTGGTCATTTTCAAAAAACATTTGTGATGTATCTTGGGCCACTGCTTTTGAATTTCAGTTCGATAAGTTTTTGAAGCTTTGTCGGAGGGAGCGAACTCCTCCACGAGCTGCGTGTGTTCTCGTGTGCGTTTGCTTTGAGCGACTCTCTGTGGAAGGAAGTGTTGCTGCGGGCAGTTTGTGGCGCAATCCACGAACCCCCTTCAAGGAATCATGGCCTCCTCTCCTCGTTCCTTTGGCTTATCTCGGTGTGGTCTTCGCCGTCTCCCACGTGCTCTCTGACTTCCATTCTCCATTACTCTCCCGCCTTCTGAGTTTCTGTCCATGTAACTGCTTGTGCTCTGGTCTCTTTTCTTTCGTTTCCTTTCATTCCTCCATTGACAGGACCAAAGCCTGAACCAAAAGTGGATGGACAGATCTCCGGTCAGCTGTTGTTGGTATTCAATTTTCCCCTTTCTTATTTTCTGTCTTGATTTCTTGCGCCCCTTCTTCATTTCTTCCTCCCATTTTTCCGTCTGTTTGCTTGTCCTTCTTTCGTACTTAGTTTCGATTTTTCTTCCAATCATTCTTTCATTCATTCTTTCTCTCTGTCGTTCTGTGTTTGTGTTTCTTTCCATCTCTCTCTCACTTTCTCTCTCACACACTCACACTCCCTCCCTCCCTCTCTCTCTCTCACACACACACACTCACTCACTCACTCACTCACTCACTCA
>JAHBMJ010003367.1:69980-90915 GCA_018398765.1 Chromera velia | reverse complement strand
GAATTGACTTGCATGCGAACTGTTTATTAATAATACAATGCATGCATGCACATACATATGCGCCATACGCTTGACATGCGCGCACTACGTGCAGCTCTGACAATGCCTACAACCACACAATGTAACGTTTTTTCTTTTGGAACGTACGCGGGCTCTCCGGATGCGCGCGAAAGGGTGAGCCTCCGTGCATGGTCGGTTTGTCAGCAGCACGGAGCCGCGCGCTCAACATCGCCCAACATGACGGCCTGCCGCAATCATGGTCGCATTTCAGGGTCTGACAGGAGCGGTCAGTTTGCTTTGTATTTACGCCATCGGTCCCATCCCCTTTGTAGCTTTCCATTTTGCTGCGTAAGCCTCTTTTACTCGGCGGAGAACGCGAGAAATCGGGCACGCTGAAACCAGAGTGTGCACGCTAGAACGGATCGTGACTGAGGGGCCCTGAATCTTCGCGCGATCGGCATTACTCTCCTCCGCCAGACTTCAAATCAGTGAAGCACAATGGCGTGTCTAAACGCAAAGACGTGCTCCAACGCGCTTCTTTTGATTGCAGGGATCGGTGAGTCATGATACCATTGTGTGTGTATCAGACTGTTTGATGCCTGTCTCCATGCCGTCTCCGTCTCTCTCTATCGCACTCTCCACTTGCAGCGCTGGCTGTAGCAGGAAGGCAGGTTTCCACCCCTCTCGTGCTTATTATGACGATAAGACTTTTGAACTTCCTCTTCATCTTGCAGCTCTGGTTGTCAGCATGTCCACCCCGCAGCTTCTGAGCACGAGCTCCGAGTTCGGCCTGGGTCTCTACGTCTTCTCTGCGGAGTTCGACGTCGGAGCGACGCAGTTCTGCTACAGCACCGAAGTGAGGAATGGTGCCAAGAAGTGGGGTCCTAACGCGGGCTGTAACTTCATGTCAGTACGTTCTCGCGATCAAGAACTCTCTTACTCACTCACTGACTCTATGAACCAATTCCTCTTAACTCCCCCACTTGCTCACTCTTTTTCAGAGAGAATTACACGCACACATTTCACTTTTCCTGTCGTCGAGAGAACAAGTTGTCGCGGGTCAAATTTGTTCAGGTTTTCCATCAAGAGATTTTCTCCCTCTTTTACCTGATTTATTCGCATCCGAAGAGGCATTTTTTTCCCCATTCTCTAACCCTGCATGTTCCAGATTGGATTTGTTGTGCTTTCTTTCTTTGTATTGAATGCCCTCACCCATCCACATGTTAATGTCCACGTAGACAAGAATCTCCAAAAAACGCCGGGTTCGCATAGGAGAAGAGAAAGTAATTCGAGCAAGAGCAACCTTCTGACTGAGCATTCGCAAAGGAAGTCTTGTCGGTCAAAACCTTTTCCCACCCCCAAAAGCCGCAGGACCACTTAGGTGTATCCTGTGAATAGTCAAGTGCGCAGCGCTACTGCTACTCTTGCCCCTCTTGGGTGCAAAGTGACCACGCCTCCATGCACTTTCCCTCATCCAAGCGCCTCTTCAATAGACAGATCGGAAACACGCACATGAAGGAGAAGAAGACAGAGGAGTAGGCGCCACGCTGTGCGCACACATTTATGGATATGAATTTGACTGAAAGGCAGATCACCGCATGGACGTGCGCCCCTGTGCAGAGACTTCAAGAACACCTGCAACACCACTGTGACTGTGAAACTGGACGATGAAACTTCGCTTGACCTTCCGATTCGGTCAGTCAGTCAGCGAATATGTCATCTGGTTTGTCTCCTTCAGCTTGTTTTCTCCTCCTTGCCCACCTTTTTGTGACAGATTCTTCAGCGTGGCGGTCTTGCCATACAGCTAGAAGGTCTCATGTAGGAGAATTCTGCACCGCAATTGCTTGACTAAGTTTGGTTGCTTATTTACGTTGATTCCCTCTCTCCCTCTCCCTCTCTGTTTCTCTACGTACCTACCTGTGTACCTATCCATCCGTCCCACACATTCCCACACATACTCTCTCTCTCCCTGCACGCCATGATCAGCTCGTCGTACTCGTTGTACGATGTAGACCCACCATTGTGGTTAGAGGTGTTTGCATCTGTAACCTTGTTTTCCTTGTCTTTGTCCACCCTCGCGCCCCTTTATCAGATCATTGTACGGCGACCCTGACAAATGCGACGAGCACAAGACGCTGGTGGCTCTGGGATGGGGTGCGTGTGCGGTGGCTGCGATTGGAATTTTGGTGGGCATTCTGGCGAGCAGCAACTGTTGTTGTACGTGCTCGGTGAAGCAGCAGTCGTTGTGGGGGTTCATCTTCTCCCTTCTTGCCGGGGCCCTTGCGGCAGGTGCAGCAATTGTGGTGGTGGGCCTCTTTGACTGGGCCCAGGACGGGGGGGGGCAGAGAATTCCGTCGTCGGTTCTGAAAGCAGGAACGCCGCAATACGGATACTCATTTGGCTTTTTGTGTGGGGGTGTTGCTTTGTGTGCGATCTCGGTCCTGGGGCATTTGTATTCGTGTTTGTGTTCCGGCGGACCGTGGGTGGGAGGGGCAAGGGGGGACAACGGCAGGCTTCTGCAGCAGCCCGTGTGAGGGCATCAAGGGGACACCTGACTTGTCCTCCTTCATGGGAGTGCTTTTCGTTTCTCTGTAAGCTGGCAAGGTGCTACAAAGAACTTCACATGGGGCCTCGATCGTCTCGCTCTCTATTAGATGGAGCGTCGTCGTTGTGGTAAATAACGTGTGAATCCGACATGATCATCAGTCAGAGTTAGTGGGTGACCGAGAGACCAGGCGATTGTATCGTTCTGGGGGTGTCCTCAGGACTTTGGTGGGTGATTCAGTGAGTGAGTGAGTGAGTGAGTGCATGTCTTTGAATGGGGTGAGTGAGTGAGTGAGTGAGTGAGTGAGTGAGTGTCTTTCTGTCTGTGTCTAAGTGAGTGAGTGAGTGAGTGAGTGTGAAGGCCTGAAAAGAAAAGAGGCGATGGACAACAGAGCCCCCCTCTTTGAATTCATTCGTTCGATCGCTTCATGATTGAGTGCGTGCGTGTGTTTGTCCTTGATGGTTCGTTGAATTAATTGTCTCGATCTCATGTTTCATCAGGTGCCTTCCTTGTGCTTGTTGATTTCGTGTGAGGGGGTGGGGCGTTGTGGGCTTATGCATTGGTGCTTCAGGGGGTACTCTCTGCACGTTTCTTCACTTCTCGTGTGAGTGCTTCCTTCGAGCAATCGACTTGGAGATCAGAGAGGGAGGGAGGGACAGACAGAGGACGATTGGGAGGGAGGGGGGAAACTTTGAATGAAGGCCTGCAGAGAAGGAAGGAAGGAAGGAAGGAAGGAAGGACATTTCTCTCCTCTCTCACGATCTGCTCTCGATAAAAAATAGGGAAGATGAAGAAACACGGAAAAGGGAGAGGGGTGCTGTAGAGAAGACGGGGATGCTACAAGAAGAGAGGGAGGGCACCATGCACACGGTTTCCTTAAAAAGGATGACAGGAAAAGAAAGGTGCTTTGTACAAATAATTGCTAATGCACGACGGAAACATGTACACAGTCTGAAAGACGTGTCTCCGAAAGAAAACTGAACGACGAGGCCGGTTTATTGACAAACATACTGACTGTTTCATCTATTTCTCTTTTTTCTATTGCCGGGGAAAGGCCGGACCCAAGTGATACAGCGGGAAAGGAAGGAGGAAAGGAAGAATGAACAGAGGAGGGAAAGGAAGGAAACAAAAAGGACCCGCCGATCGAATCTTCGGACACATTTCTTCTAGCTTCATGTGCGATCGGTCTCATCAACGCTCTTTCTATGTTCATATGGGTCTTCAATTCAATTTCTTTCTGTTTTTTTGTCCACTCACATCTCCTCTGACCTCTCTGGCTTGGCTTGACTCTTCTCTGTCTCTCTTTATTGCTTTTTTCTTTCTTTGCGCTTTCTTGGCTCCTACCTCTCGTGTCTGCACTGGCACCTGTTTGTTGTCCCTCCAGCTTCTTTTCTTTCTGCATGCTGAGAGAATCCGCGATGGAAATCCAGCACGCAGGTCCGTCAAATCGGTCACTCCAAAAGGAGAGGGGAGGGGAGGGGGGTACGAAATGGGAATTCAGAGAAGGCATACAGATTGATGGAAAGACGGGGACCATGCACACGATGCCTGGATGGATGGATGGAGGGGTCCTCCCTCGATCTTCCTTCCTCATTTGGATCGGATCTGGGTCCAAGCTGTCAAGCGACTTTGAATGCTCCTTTTTTGTTCGTTCATTCTTTTTTGCTTGGAAGGAGGGCGGGTCTCTGTGTGTTTGTTGACCCTCTGGTACACTCATGGCTAAGATGTCGTAACCTTTGCTGGTCTTGTGTGTTGTTGGTTGGCACTGCATGCATTATCCCTGTAAACAAACTGTTGCCTTGTGTGCTGCAAATGCTAATTTGGTTTTGAACTGCCTGCTCTCCGAGACGCTAGCCGAGACGAGATCAGCCGGTGGTGGGAAAAATAGCACTGCCAAGGCAGAGATCTGGATTTGATCCATAAATTTGTGAACTCCAAATTATTATCTGTCATTATAAATATACAGCTTCGTGACAGAAGAGTATATCCATGAATACATGCACATGCAGACATGCTTAATTTTTAAACAGCTCAAAAGTTTGGTAATAGTATACAGTTTGCCAGTGACTGTGATGATAAGGTTGATCAAGTTGTTTTTGCTTGGGCGGGCTATAGTAGTACTGCTAGCTAGTAATCTGAATGACACTCTGAGTCTAAGTCTCGGTACTTTCAGGATCGATCGACTGTTGCCCTAATATGATGGAGATCGTTTGGAGCTTTGGATCTCTCCAAAATCGGTTCTAGGATCGGTTTGGATATTCTAACTTGACGTTTGGATCACTCAGCACTTTCCTTCTGTTCGATCTATAAGTTACTACTAAGGATGTTCTATCTAGCACTCCTAGTAAAAGTTGAATTGTGAATTAAACTAAGCATGCCGATCATGTTTTTAAGCTTTATTTAATCATATTCTAAATAATATTTTATCTAAAAAAATTGTTAGAGGTGTTTTGAGATTTGGAGATCTCCAAAAAATTTTGGAGATCTCCAACTTAAACATTTTTACATACGATTTTGATGGAGATCTCCATGGAGAGAGAGAGGGAGAGAGAGAGAGAGAGAGAGAGAGAGAGAGAAGGGAAGAAAAACAAAATGAAAAAAAGAAATGAGGGAAGAAAGGAAGGAAAAAAACAGGATGGACAGGTAAAAACTAGGCATTGAGAGAAGGCATGAGAAAGGAAGACATACAGAAAGAAGTACTGAATTGCGAAAGACTTTTCCACTTGCGCCTGAAGTTCTCATCGGCATGCACATAATGCAGCACATTTCTTTCGTGTAATAAGGTCCCTTTAGTTTCCTAGTTGGTTTCTGGTTTTGCTTCTCCAGCCCGCCCTTCCCTCATCGATGTGACTTGCTTGTGTGTGGTACATGCTGGGAATCCGTTTTTAGGTTTACAGCACAATACGATGGGCCTGTGTGTCCGTGCAGTCGTTTACAGAAACAGAAGCAGAACAATTTCGCACAGAGAGAGCTTAATTTTTCCTGCAGCAGGGCCTTAGAGTTGATTTTCTGATCAGCTTCGTTCAAAACCCCGCTGGCCGTTTTGTACTTCCGTGGGGTCTCTTTCGCATTTCCTTTTGTCTCCTTTGGGATCGTCCTTTGTTTCTTTCTCCTGGCTGTCACCCGTCCTTGTCTCTCAAGGCAGATACACAAACAAAGGAAGGAAGGAAGGAAGGAAGCAAGGAACGAAAAAACAGACACACCCATCCCATCAACAGCCGGTCAGTCCCTACAAAAAAAGAACGAGAGCAATGTTGTGCCTTCCGGCAACGCTCTCTCATTTCTTTTCTTCCTTCAATCCGACTTTCTTCCCCTCCGTTACTCTGCCTTATTTCACGCACACAGACTGCCACAGCACCGCTTCGACTTTAGGTCAGACGATCAAAATGAATTTTGGCTCGACAACTTAAGTTACTACACTGCGAACCCCCAGACGAATCAATCCAACTCGAACGATTCAATCCAAACAAAGAGAGAGACACTTCCATTGACAGTGCTTTCATTGATGAACTCTCCCCTTCTTTCTTGCAACCGTGCGAAAAAATAGAAAGAAACACGTGTGCACAATAATTACATGATAATATTTTCTTCATTCAATGCATGTCCTCTAGATTTCCCTCAAACGGGTTGTTGCAGAAGGTGTCCCGAGTTGCCCCGGGCTCCACGGAACGAGGACCCACCGGAACACAAACACGCACACAGATGTGCAACGGCAGAGAGCGCATACAATACAACCCCGCTCGAGAGAAACCAAAAAGAGTACCCAAACTCTGGCTTCCCTTGATTCAAAACAAAAAAAGGAACTCTCCTCCCCTCCCCCTCATGGGCCCATCCACACAGATCCACCGTGAGTACCGCTGCACCTGCCGCAAGGGCCCCGGCAAGAAGGGAGAAGATGAACCCCCACAACGACTGCTGCTTCACCGAGCACGTACAACAACAGTTGCTGCTCGCCAGAATGCCCACCAAAATTCCAATCGCAGCCACCGCACACGCACCCCATCCCAGAGCCACCAGCGTCTTGTGCTCGTCGCATTTGTCAGGGTCGCCGTACAATGATCTGATAAAGGGGCGCGAGGGTGGACAAAGACAAGAAAAACAAGGTTACAGATGCAAACACTTCTCACCACACTGATGGTTCTACATCGAATCAAAGTAAGCGTATCCATTGTGTGATTGGCAAAACGACAGCGATCAGAGAGATCATGGAAGAGTCGCCTTGTGAGTCGCTGTGCATTTTTTGATGAAAAGCACATGTGTGTTTTTGATGAAAAGGACTTCTGCAAAGATCGACGACGCAGAGTGCATGAGAAAGAAACTGCGGCGGCAGTTGCATGGAAGCAAATCAAAGCAGAGAAAGCAGCGGAAGCTAGGACAGTCGACTACTGACTTGATAGGCAAGTCCCCAGCCTCATCGTCTGTAACTCTCACATTCACAGTCGCATTACAGCTGTTCCTCAAGCCTCTGCACGAATACATTCCAAATCCATGCAGGTTTCGATGCGATTTTCCTTGCAGGTTTTTTACCTTTCTTTGTAGTGCTGCTGAGCCCACCCCATGCAGGTCGAACGGTCGCGTGATTGCACCGACACCGAATGTATGAGCTCAAAGTACGTGGAAGGTAGCCTTTCCTGGTGTGAAAGGCTTCTGAACAAGAGCCACCCTGTCTCTTCGGTGTGCTCTGCTTAATTGTTCGGCGGCGTTGCGATTCATCAGTCGTGCATCGTTGTGGACGTACACGGTATTGACCCTCACTGTGCAAAATAAAGAGACGCAATTCAAGAAAAACAGCGGCAACTCAGCTGGGCGAAGAAAGTCTTGCCAGTTCCTCACATGCATGCAGTCAGACGCAAGTTTCCAAACGAGTGCGTGTCAGAGTGAGGCAACTTACATCAAGCTACAAGCTGTTGTCTCCCACTTTTTGTCCTCGTTCTTCGTGACAATTCTGTAGCAGAACTGCATGGCCCCAATATCGAACTGCGCATCGAACCGGTACCCCATGTTTAGCTCGGACTGCGTCCTCAGAAGCTGCGGCGTGGACATGCTGACAACCAGAGCTGCAAGGACCAATCAAAAATCTCAAAACAAGAATAATCTTAGACCGTGAAGGGGACCAATAAGTGAGTGAAGTTGGAATTCGGAGCTGTTGGCATGTCGCAAGGAGAAGGCATGAACTGTTCGTGGAGGGGGAGAGACGGGGGAGCTAGGAGACGGCAATTGCGTCTGACAAGGTTGGCCCTGCCACTCACCGATTCCTGCGATAAAAAGCAGCGCATCCGCACATGCCTTGAAACTTCTTAATAGACACGTCATCGTCTTTTGTCTACTCTAGCTATATAAAAGAGAAGGGACTCAACAAAATCCCAACACGTGCATGAACTCTTGAATCGGAGAGACAACCTTGGTGGAGGTTGCTGCTTTCTCGCGTTCTCGGCCAATGAAAAGGGAGTGGGAGAGCAGTAGGAAGACAGATGGAAAGGGCCAAGCGAGATGGAACGCAACTTTGTGGAGGCCAGATCAAGCTGAGTTCTCTTCGGACTCGTGAAACTGCGCACAAGGGTTGAATTATATCCATGCATTGAATCTTGTGCAGCTGACAAACTCAAAGCCGTGCGCATCGAGAGCGCGCGCGCGCGCATTTCGAGAGATGGCGCGTTTTCTCATTGCACGTATTGACGCTGCATGCATGACTATCCCTGACTGCAGGAGTTCAAATTGAAGAGGCGGAATCACCAGAAAGTCGAATCTCTCTCTCACCGGACCTGCGCCCCTGCCCTCTACCGAGGTTGGGACACGAGCAGAGGCAGAGTGAAGAATCTTCTGGCACCGGGCCCGTATGCGAATCTCCACCAGCGCCGACGAGGTACAAGTAATTGCAAAGTTGGCAGACTGAACCTTGTAGAAGATTCGAAATTGTAGAGAGTCGATTGGAAGTTGTTCTTGCCCTATACAGGGACATGATTTACATCTGTGCGCATTTCTCTACTCAAGCGGGATGTCACGTTTACTGCTGTTGCAGGCAAATTCTGGAAACATCTTGAAACAACACTAAACAACACTTGACAAGTGAGCCCAGCCAAGGAGCAGAGAGAACCAACCATGAAGATATATTTATTTTACCTTCTGGCACGCTTTTGTCTTTTTGGATGCGTTGAGAGCAGCGAAATTGTGGTGGTGAGGGTGGACCCGATAGAGTTGATGCATGAGGAGTCGCACGGATACTCGGGATCTGCATGGTCAGAGTTCAACCGTTGCAAGAAGGGTCTTGAAGGCATGAGGAAGACAACGGGTGGAGAGACGGAGAAAAAAAATTGCCCTTTTGATGCTGGCAAAGAGGTACGTCGGTTTGATTGGTGTGCAGGGCTTATACTTGTGACAAGGGAGTGATTGAGGGTCTTGGGGTTGAAGAGGAAAACCAACGCAAAGATCAAAAGATATAACAATCGTGGCCAACAGGGGTGGAGTACGGTACGTCAAGAGGCATGGGGTAAATCAGATCCGTTCATTCAATTTGTCGCGTAAATTCTTGTGCGTAATTACAGTCTTAGACTAGTCATTGAAGGATCTCTCGCCCCTTTCATGAATTCAAGTCATCCTCTGATCAACTGTTTTCCTCTCTGTCCTCTGTGTTCCTGATTCTCTTCACTGACAGGTCCTCGAGGCTCTCGTGGGGGCCGGTGGGGGCTTTCCTGGGGCGGGGGGACGGGAGCCAGTGCTCCCTCACGTCTGTGCCCAGGGTACTCCGCAACTTGAAGGAAATTCGGGGGGCCATCTCCTTGCTGACGAAGCTGAAAAAAGAGCTAGACCAGGAGAAGAGAAATAATCAGTTGCTTGGTGCAAAGTTGCAGGAGGAGACGGCAAAGAGAGCAGAGATGCAAAGAGAGATACAAGAGCTCAATAGGACGGTGGACTGTTGCGAGAAAAAGTTGATTGAGGAGACGGAAAAGGCAGCAGTTGAAGAATGACAAACCACGTTAGAGATCAAGCTTCTGCGCTCTGGCCTCGAAGCAGAAATGGAGGGTAAGAGTGGATGTATGATGAAGGCCCGAGAAGATGATAAGGTGAGAGATGCAATCGAATTCTCTCTCTTAAAGACAGTAGGGGAATACCAGGCTTCCGCAGAGAGGACAAAGAAGGAGAAGAGAACACTAGAGGAAGAGTTGGAAGTTTGGAAGAGAGGGTTCTTCGTCTGCGCAATTGCAGCCGCAATTACAGCCTGAGGGCTGGCGGCATTTGCAGTGTCTAGAAAGAAGGAGAAGACCCCTTTGCCTCTTTCCTCTTCTCCAGAGTCACGAGAGAAGGCAAAGAGAGCCGCAGCTGCTGTCTCCTCAGCTGCACAGCCTGGTGAGAAGCAGAAGACCGCGAACCAAGAAGCGGAATCCGAGGGTACTGTGGGGACCGTGTCTCTGCTGAGGGCCTCTGCACCTCCCTGCACTCCTGCTGCCTCTTCTTCTACGACCCCTCTGTACATGGTGATGATCTTCACAGGCCTGAACCCCAACTGGGATGATGTCAGTCCTTTCTTTTTTGTGTTTTGCGCAATGGGAATCCGATTGGTTTTTTGTTTATTTTGAATTTTTTTCTCTGTCGTCTCTTTTTTGGTCAATGTTTTGTCTTCTTGAATTAGATCCACTCAGCTCTTTCCCACTAAAAATCTTTCTTTCGGTTTCTTTTTTTGTCTCTGTGTTTTCCTCTTTAAACAGCTTCAAACATTGTTCTCTTTATCGTTTGGTCTGTTTTTTGGTTTCTTTCTTGCCCTCTTTTTCTTTGTACTTGTGTGGCCGCTCACTCGTCTATCTCTATGCTTTCCTGTCATTCTGTTTTGCTGTGTATCTGTCTGTCCAGTGTCCACTCAAAGAGGAAGAAAAAGAGAGGAAAATGAACAATAGACAGAGCCTGTCTGTTCTGTCTATCCGACTCTATCGCGAGAATCAGGCAAAACAAAGACCTGAGAAAACACTCTCCAACATTCCCTGACTGCCAGTGGAGACCAGATTGCATATGGTATCATATGGTCTTTGCATCCGGCGTTCTTGACTTGTTCCTACATCTACACCGATCTTGCTCCTGCTGCAAAAATATGATGCTCTCACCCTCATTTTAATTCATTGTCTCGCTTCTCGCACCTTTTGACGTCTCCGTGACAAAATACAGATTGACCAGTACAAGGTTGTCGACAAGTGGCTCAACAAGTTTTTCTGTTGCCTTGTGGATATCGGTGCTGTGTTTTTCCCGGGGACCGATACAGCCCTGGTCTTGATCAAGCACACACCGACGGCAGGAAATGATGCCATCTCGACGCGTATGAAACAAAGAGTTCACGAGTGGCACAAGAAGGAAAATTCAGACGGATTCTTTGGGGTTCGGGGCCCTGGGAAGATTCTTTGTCTCGATCCAATGAACTGGAAAGAAATACGCGCAACGATGGAGGCAGCCTGCGTCGGAAGGATCTACTGGGATCGGATGAGAGTTTTTTCTGCAGCATACCCACAAGGCCGTCTGGCGGCAAAAGAGAACTGAAAGACTAAAAAATAAACAAACAATGACTTCTCTTCTGACGGGATCTGTGCAATTTGTCCCCTTCTTTTGGTTGGTAGGGAGTGATTGCAAAGATGAAAAGAACACCATGACAAACATGCAATTTGACGTGAACTCTGTTGCTGGATGCGAGCACTGGTGCTGATACAGCAACAGGGCTGAATGAAATGATCGATATAAAATGCAGACCAGTCCCGCGCAGTCCCGTCTTCCCTCGTTTTGTCTAGCGTTTTGCGCCTCACTTACAACGATCACTGTGTGAACTTCCTGCATGCGAGCACTTGTGCCGGTGCAGGATTACCAAAACAATGAATCAAGGCATTCTGTCAGAAAATCCAACAATAAAAAGCACTATATCATACTGTATGATTATCATCATCATCATATGATTCATATCATTATTATTATTATCAGTATTGATTGGTCTATATAGGCCATCATGCAAAGCATCTGAGTCGATCATCCTAGGCGTAGAGCATCAAAAAAATATGGAGAAATCATCCTTAGAAATGGAAAAACGATGAAGGCAAAAAGCTTTAAATACTAATTAAATATTGAAAAAAATGGTTTCAAATGGGCTACGTAACTATATGTTTTTAAACACAGGCTGGCAGGCTCTACAATACTAGTATGCTTCCGGGCTGGTGTTACGGACCTTTGGACCTAGGCTCGATTTGGTCTTTAGAGTAATACAGAGAATTAATAGCATTAAAGACACACTGTAATACAAAGGCATGCATGTCTGTATCTCAGCCTTTACAATACAGATTGAGTGAGCCTGTTAGAAGGACCGAGTCTTTCTTGATCGATAGAGAAGGCTCTTGTGTGTCTGACAGATTCTTTGTATATTGAACTTGTGTGTATGAGTTGAGTCCTAAGTTCTAGAGAGCTTAAACTAGAAGATTGGTCAACAGAGTTTCTGGTTGCGACCGGGGAAGACAAAATTCCCACAAGGAGTAGGTCGGGGTACAGGCTGTCAGAGGCGGGGGAGAGTTCTCTACCATCGATCCCCTCTGTGCATCCTTGGGCAGAATCTCTCAACTTCAGTTCTGTTCCATCTGTCGGCTCTCTGTTCTCGCCCACCCACAGTATCCGAAATTCCTCCAGTGAATCAGACTCAGTCCCATCCAATCCAGATTCTGAGCTACAGCAGCAGCAAGCAGACATGGGGGATGCAGTCAGATTTGACAAGCTCGAACAGATTGGGAAGGTCAAACGAGTGACTACGGTCTTTATCCCAGGAAAAACAAACGGACAGGTCTGGTATGCCACCTTTAAGGCAAAGGCAGATGCGGGAAACCTAAATGTGAATGAGAAAAAACTGTTGCTGGTAGGTCACTTTGAAGATCCTGACCTTATCCTGTGGTGGAATGAAAACTCCGCTTCCGCCACAACTTCAGATAAGGTTAACACCTTGTTCCTAAAAGCGTATGGAAGCACCGGTGTGACACAGGCGCACGCCGTCTACGGTATAGCTGACGTGCGGCTGAACCTCGGAGATGACCATAACAAATTCGTTGAACGCTTCGTCGACGTCTACATCCAGGCAAATCCAAACAGAAGAAGGAACAACAGAATCAGTTCCTTTATCAACGTGCTTTATCCCGAGCTGAGAGAAGAGCTGGAGATAGAACAGATCTATACCGATTGGGACCAATTGAAGAGGAGAGTCGGGTACTTCCATGCCAAGCAACAGAAGAAAGCAAGGGCTTGAATTGCGGGGGTGCAACAGAGAGATGAGAGAGATAAACTAGCCGAGTTGTGGAAACGGCTCGATCAGCAAGCTGCTCAGATCACGGCTGTGAGAGGTCGCGGCCGTGGCCATGGGGGATTCACCGACCGTGAGCGCGGTTGCGGTAGGAGTGGCTTCGGCTATTACCCCGTCTACCCGTCTCCTATGCACGGAGGCCATGCATTCGGCGCGTACGGTCGAGGTGGCTTCAATAGCCACTTCAGAGGGGGACATGGAGGCATAAGAGGAAGAGGAGGCCACTACCAACAGTATGGAGGCAACAATGGTTTCAACAACGGTCCCCTCCGTTGCTACACTTGCAACCAGCCTGGCTACAAGGCCTTCAATTGTCCTGGGCAGGGAAACGACCCAGGTGGATTGGCGTAGAGGTTCCCCAGTCCACCCAGCAGTTTGCGAAGCCTCGTCCTCTCCCGATTCTCCCGTGTGTGCGTGTAGAAACAAAACATGTAGACTGTGAGCGAGAGGACGACAATGAGAAAGGAAGAGCCCCGAAGTCGCAGGTTTCTCAATTGCCTGTGTCCTTCCCTTCTCCGGCAAAGCATGTAGACAGACAGACTGACTGACTTTGAACAAGCGAATTCAGAGAAAATGGAGGCAGAGATGGCAGCAGTAAAGGTCGGTTCCAGGCTTTTTGTGACAATGTTGCTGTTTGGTAAGCCTATGTCTGTCCTTATTGACACAGGAGCGGAAACTTCGTTCATTAATATGAATATGACCTTGCATGCTGATGCAGATGTCGACAGGCCCACGGTGGGTCTGTCCGCAGTGGGACAGACGGGCGTGTCGGTGGTGGAGGAGATTACGGCCAAGTTTTCTCACTCTTCCCTGCCGAAGAAAGTATTCCCACACCGCCTGACCGTCACAGAAGATTCGGGGTACAAAGCAGTCTTAGGGTAAGACTTTTTGAAGCTGTTGGACCCAGTAGTACAGTACCACTACCGTGAAGACCGTCTGGACATTGCGGACCTCCCCTCCTTTGAGGTCTGGTACGAGGATGGGAGGAAACCGATGCGTGTCTTCGCCTTCACGCGCACGAAAGTCCCCAAAAGAGCGAGGGCTTTTGTGCGGGTGCAGGTTGAGGGGACGGAAGGGGAGGAGACAGTCATTTTGAGAAGGAATTAGTACCCAAGGGGGTTTCCGGGACTTGCCATCCCGGATCAAGTAGTAGACGTCAAAGCTGGAGTCACCACAGTAGAAGTCATGAACATCGCCACCAACCTCATCTATCTAGGACCGAATTCACTCCTGACTTTTGCAGAGCCGTTCTCTGGTGTATCGTCGGTCGCAGCAGTCACCACCAATGCTCCCGCCTCTGCCTACACACAGCAATCACCGATTCCTAAGAAAGAAGACTTGCCTGTTACTCCCCTTCCCTCGCAGAAGCTTCTGCCTGTGGATCTCTCTCACCTGTCACGCGAGTTGAGGGAGAGATACGAGGGGGTCCTTCAAGAATATTCCGATCTCTGGTCTCGCTCTCGTTTCGACATTGGAGAGCTGAGAGTGGATGGAAAACCTTTCGAGGTGACCATTCCTACTGGAGATTCCCCTCCTATTTGCTGGAACTAAGACAGAATCCCGTACCACCAGAGAGAGCATGTGAAGAAGGAGTTGGAAGAGATGGAAGAAGGGGGAGTGATTCGTCCCTCCACTTCCCCATGGGCTGCCCCAGTCGTTTTAATCAAGAAACCAAATGGGACGACCCGTTTCTATCTAGATTTCCGCAAACTAAATCAAGCTACCAAGAGAGATCTTTTTCCCCTCCCCCGAATTCAAGAGACACTCGACCGCCTTGCAGGAGCCAAGGTGTTCTCAGCACTTGATTACACCTCCGGCTTGCAGCAACTCCACATGCATCTCGACCACGCAGAGACAACCGCCTTTATCACTCCGTTTGGACTTTACGAATTCATCAAGATGCCCTTTGGGTTGGTGAATGCCCCTTCTGTTTTCCAGAAAGCCATGAATTTGGTTCTTGCAGGTCTGTCTAGAGACCTTGCTCTCGTTTATGTTAACGACATCATTGTCTTCAGCCGATCTCATGACGAGCACATCCAGGACTTGAGGGAGGTTTTAGGTTTGGTGAGGAAAGCAAATTTGAAGCTCAAACTCGAGAAGGCATAGATTGCCATGACAGAGGTGGAGTATTTGGAACATACGGTGTCAGAGAAAGGGGTGAGACCGAGTAAAAAGAACATCCGGAAGATTCTACAGTGGAAGCCACCGCAGGACAGGAAGGAGCTCCGCTCTTTTCTGTATCTGTGCTCCTACTACCGTCATTTTATTGCAGGTTTTGCTCGTCTCTCCTTCCCTCTCTTTCAGATGTTACTTCCTACAGATGAGCAAGGCAGACCGGTCCCGTTTGTTTGGAATGGAGAAAGAGAGGAAATTTTTGGGGAGTTGAAAGAGAGGCTGACGACCCCTTCAATTCTTGGCTTCCCAGACATGAGCCTGCCGTTCAGGGTGAAACCAGATGCATGTGAAATGTCTGTGGGAGGCGTGCTCACGCGGATGCAGGAAGTGGTAATTGCGTATGTCAGTAGGGGGTTGAGTGCGGCAGAGAAAAATTACAGCCCCACTGAGAGGGAGGCCTTGGGGGCTGTCTACTGCTGCAAGCAGTGGAGGCATTACCTGTTTGGGGGGGCAGCGTATGTGATCACGGATCATAAACCGAATTTAGCGATGTCTGACCGCAAAGTAACGAACAAAAGGGTACACAACTGGGCGTTGGAGTTGCAAGAGTACGGGTTGACGTTCGTTCATAAGGCAGGGAAGGAACATGTGGACGCAGACGCCATTTCATGACAGCCACAGCCTCCCCTGTCTCTTCCCGTCTCCGTAGACAGCGGGGTCCCTTTCTGCCGTCACTGTAATCAGCCTGCTGACGGTAGCAAAGAGATCTGATCTGGCATGGCTGCCGCCCTGGCAGGTGTGCAGGCAGGTGTGTCCCCTTTGCAGGTGGAAAAGGGCTTTCTGGACCGTGTGAGGGAGGAGTTACCGAGAGACCCCTTGTTGAAGGATCATTTCAAATACTTTGCAGAGGGGGTATTGCCTCGGGAGGCAAAGAAGGTGAAGCAAATTCTGTTGGAGGAAAGTACATTTGAAGAGAGAGGAGGTTTGTTGTACAGGTACGAAGGAAGAGGAACAGAAAGGAAAGAACAGTTGGTGGTGCCTGAGGCGTGCAGAAAGACGGTTTTGGTAATGAATCACGATCACCAGTTAAGGGGGCACCCAGGGGCAAATAGACTGATAGAGAAGACTCTCCTGCACTTCTGGTGGCCAGGTTTGAGAGCAGACGCGAGGGAGTGGGTCGCACCCTGCCGAGAATGCAGGGAGAGGCTCAAGCCGAAAGCAAAGAGAGCACCCCAGACTGTGCCCATGCCTCCCCGTCCTTGGCACACGCTTAGCATTGATGTGTCAGGGCCCTTTCCTACGAGTAGGAGGGGGAACAGATTTGTGCTCGTTGTGACAGACCATTTTGGAAAGGATGTGGAGACGTTTGCCCGCCCTGAGCTGCCCGCTCATGTCGTAGCACAGAGTCTGGTCGATGAGATTTTCTGCAGGCATGGTCCCTTTGAGGTTCTCCTCTCAGATAGGGGAACGAATTTCTTGGCAGAGATCGTGAGTGAGGTATTGAAGATTTTGAGAGTGAGGAGGAAGGTAACAGCAGGGTACCACTCTCAGTGTGCGGGACTGACAGAAAGATACAATCAGACATGGGAGCAAGGGGTTGGAAAGCAGTTGAGAGCAGAGAACGAGCTTGATTGGGATCTGTATTTGCAGCCCTTCAATTTCTCATACCGGATGACCCCGCATTCCGAGACTGGATTGACCCCATTCCAGTTGACCCATGGGTATGAGCCAACCCATATGCTGCGAGTAGAGCCCGTCTTGTCAGAGACCCGTTCCCCTCCAGTGGCTTACAACGACTACTACAGCGTGATCCGTCAGAACAGGTTGGAGTTGATTGAGACGGCACAAGCCAGAATGGAAAAATCGAGGCAAGAGAGAGAGTAGAAGAACCCGCCCCCTTGGAAAAGCAAATTCAGAGTGGGGGATCAGGTGTTAGTGCGAAAGCCTGTCAATCCGCTCACACGCAGAGTGGATGGAAGAAAGTTTGCAAAAAAGTTGGAAGGGATTTATCTGGTTGTTTCCCTTCCGGATGGACGGCCCCACAATGCCGTTGTCAGGCAGTTGGGGGGAGGAAAGAGCATGACGATCTCCACAGACAGATTGGAGTTATGGAGGATGGCAAAGGAAGTGAGAGAGGAGATGAAGGAGAAAAGGAGAGAGGAGAGAGAAATAGAGGAAGAGAGAGAGAAAAACAAGAGAGCGGCGTCAGAGTCTGCATCGGATGTGATTGACGAGCTTGGCCTTCGAGAAGAGTGGCCGAGAGACAAGAAACCAGAGAGAGGGGAAGCGCTTCCCGAGTCGATGCAGGAAGAGAAGAAAGGAAAGAGAGTTAGGGCAGTTGAGGTGAAATTGAGTAGAGAGAAGGATAGAAAGACGCATTATAGAGTTGTCTACAATGATGGTTCGTTTTTGTGGCTGTCAGAGGATGAAGTGGGAGAGCCTGAGTTGGTGAATGAATTCAAAAGGAGTAAAGAAAGGATTTTGCGTGGACATAAAGACTAACTATCCGATCCTTCGTTCATATATTCGAACGTTTTCTTTCCTTTTTCCACGCCCTTCCCGCCCGATCTTTTCACGCATGTCGGCAGCGATCTGCAGCTCGTTGCTTGGTTTCTTTGGCTGCTGGGAGCGCCGGTGCAGACCAGAGTCATTGAGAGAAGTGAAGCAATAAATTGTGCGGAACGCACAATCTTGTGCGGGGTGTGGTTGTTACGGACCTTTGGACCTAGGCTCGATTTGGTCTTTAGAGTAATACAGAGAATTAATAGCATTAAATACACACTGTAATACAAAGGTATGCATGTCTGTATCTCAGCCTTTGCAATACAGATTGATTGAGCCTGTTAGAAGGACGAGTCTTTTTTGATCAATAGAGAAGGCTCTTGTGTGTCTGACAGATTCTCTGTATGTAGAACTTGTGTGTGTGAGTTGATTCCTAAGTTCTAGAGAGCTTAAACTAGAACAGCTGGCATGCCTAATTGTATCTAGAATTATCTTATATACTATATGTATATACATACTAATTCATGTTTATTATGAATTTTTCAAGTCATTTATGATTTCAGATTTCCTAGCAGATTTTCACTGAATTTCCTACACAGTTTTTTATAGGATTTCCTTTGGATCTCTCTAGCCCCTAGGACAGTCTACCATTTAAAAACGAAAAAAATATTTCCCGACTCCCAAGGATTTTGAAGTTTTCAATTTTTCTACTAAGTAGAGATTTTCTTAGTTTTTCTATCAATTTTTTACAGATTTTCCAACGATTTCCTTAATTTTCGGTAGTAGTAGGATTTTGAAAAAAATTCAAAAAAAACTAGTAAGTTACAATTTAATTTATGCCAACTCACTGCCAAGTATACTTAGTATAGTTAGTTCAACTTAATGGATACAATATTTTTTCATAGACAGCGCTTAGCCCATCTTGTCATGGGAGGATGGACCAGCTCAAGCGGGTGGCGAGTTCCTATGGTTCAACCTCTCCCTAGGAGGCTGCTCTATTCGGAGGCCAACGTTAGGCCGATTGCCTGTGCACTGCTAGGGGGGGGGGAGGAGTTTCAAATGGGGAGGTAGTACTGCCACCTTGACATGCATGGACAGGGTAAATTGAATGATGTTGTTCACAAGTTGACAGAATGCAAAGGGACGGAAATGGAAAGAGGACGCATGGATAGACTTTTGGAGGAAGTAAGAAACGCACCCTCTGAGTCGCACTTGATCGTATGGGCACAACAGATGGCAAAGCAACAGTTAGGACAGGTGGTGTACAAGAACGAAAAGAAAGTAAGAGAGATGTTCACACTCCTTCTCGAGAAACACCCTGTTGCCGGAGTACGAGTAATTTTAGCTTGCCTTCGTAAACGGTAAAGTCTTGATCCGATTGCCTCTAGATGGTTGTTTCCTTTTTTTTTCCGTTTGAGTGTATGGCCCACAGTATGGGGTGGGTTCAGAGCTAGAATGTAATAAAAAGAGAAACGTGAAACGCGCAGAGGGGGACGTGCTCGAGCTCGCGCGGGCGCGGAGGGGTGGGGCGCTCATATCCACGTAGCGTGGATACAGCTTTTTTAGGTGGTCTCTCTGTTTTTCTTTTTCTCATCTTCTTTTCATCTCTTCTCTTTTCTTTCTCTTTCTTTTTCCTGTTTGGATTTTTTGTTCATAATTTCACTGCCTCGAAAATAGATCGTGCCCTATGCAGTTGACCTTTGGCCTTACCGAAGGATAGGACAGACTGATTGGACTACTATAGGTACCATACTCTAGTCAGTGTAGTCAGCCCCAGGGAAGTGAAGTCACTGTGCCTGCGTTTCGTCTGATTCTTGTTTGATCTTGTGTGTATTCCTTCTTCACTGCTGACTGTCCACTATGCTCAGCAGCCGAGCCCTTCCTCAGGAGTCGGTATCCAAGGAAGTGTTCCGTAGGGTTCCTACCCTGTTGACTGCACTCCTGACCAATGGCAGTGACCATTTCTCAGTCTGACATGGACGCGTTCTTTTACTTTTCTTTTTCGGTTTCCCTTTCTGGCTTTGTATTCCCTCTCGGTCGTTTCCCCTACCACTGCAAGTCTGTTCCGATACAGGTGGTTTTTAGCCCTGGTTGCTTGAGGGTGGAGCTACCCTCTATTTCTATTTCTATTTCCGCCCTAGCTAGGCTTTGATCCATACAAATGTTCCAGTGGGGCTTAGAGTGGGGCCTAGGTCGAGGGATCGAATCTATGCAGGAAATACTAGGTTGGCCTGAGCCTATATAGCTCACCGGCTTTAACCTCATACATCATCATCATCATCATCATCATTCGATACAATACCCATCCGTAACAGCTAGACACAGACGAACTTGAATGAATTAATAATTATAGTTTCAGTTAGATTAAAATTTTTATTCCAGTCTCCCACTAGGGCAGACATACAAGCCAAATGATTCCGCAATTCCCCTCGCAAGATGCTTGCAGTTGTCATCCAGAAGATTGTACTGACACGGGAATCCGTCGACCACCTGAAGGAGGAGCTGGAGACGGAATCTCTCTCTAGACACCTCCGAGGCTCTGTACACGGAACTCATGCGGACGTTGTATCTATTCATTCGCTCTCGAAGGGCTACGCTGTCGTCAAACCATCTCACCTGCATGAGAGTGTGTACGCAGAAGGGAGAGGGGGGAAGGAGCTCAGTGGGACAAGAGCTTGAAAGGGGGGGGTGACGAAGAGGTTCCATGATTTTTCATTCTCGTCTTTTTTTTCTGGACAAAAAAAATGGGTTCCAGCTTTCACTTCCTTCAATCCATCCATGTTTCCGTCCGTCCTTCTTACCCATTTACATACCTGTCTGTCTTTCTTTGAGTCTGTTCATCTCTCTTTCTATTGGCGTGTCTATCTTTAATTCCGCATTTCTTCGTTAGTGCTTCCCGTCTCTCTCTCTTCTCCCCCTCGTCTCTACCTTCACAACACTTCGTCGCTCTTTCTGCCTTTGTGTGTCTCCGTGCGTGGTGTGTGTGTGTGTGTGTGTGTGTGTGTGTGTGTCTCATGCGGACCAGAATGGAGGCAGAAAGTCAAAGAGACGGACTATCACTTCTTTTATTTTCTTTCCTGCTCTCGACTTGTGGTAAAAACAGGCAGGCCAACCCAAAAGAAACAAACAAACAAACAAAGAAAGAAAGAAAGAAAGAAAGAAGGAAGGAAGGAAGGAAGGAAGGAAGGAAGGAGGGAAGGAAGGAAGGAAGGAAGGAAGGAAGGAAGGAAGGAAGAGGGGAAGAAAGAAAGAAAGAAAGAAAGAAAGAAAGAAAGAAAGAAAAGGAAATAAGTTAGTAAGTAAGTAAGTAAGGAAGGAAGGAAGGAGAAAAAAGAAAGAAAGAGAGAAACAGAGGAAAGAAAGAAAGAAAGAAAGAAAGAAAGAAAAGAAAGAAAGAAAGAAAGAAAGGCAGATAGAACGGCCGACATGCAGGGAGGCAGGCAGGCAACATTCATGCCGTTCCTTCT
>JAHBMJ010003367.1:52480-62480 GCA_018398765.1 Chromera velia | reverse complement strand
ATTCAGAAACTGCAGGATCTCCGCTTCAGTCAAGGTAAACCTACTCCGCAGTTCTTTCGCAAGATTCACCACTGCTGTGTCCGTCATGATCTTCGTCTCCGGCTGTGCCGTAGTAATGTACCCAGTCAGCATCCTTTTACTGATCCCCACCCTCATTTCGCTCTCATTAGCGTCCACCAACTTTCCGGGGTCATCCTCGATCGAAGACTGTTGGAGGATTTGCAGAACCTCAAAATTTGTCAGCCACCCGCTATGCTTTGCATGAGGCCTCATCATGCGAGACGCCTACCCGTCTCTTAAGAGGCAGGGCACCTGTTTCCACTGAAAATTCCTAAATTGAGAAGGGGGCGGCACGTTGAAACAGGCTAAAACGAGGATGCTTAGCTTGCGAATCTGCACGATCTGACAAGGTGTTTCACTTGGCAGATTGAATCGACTAGCTTGCTTTTTCTTCACTGAATGTTTGAGAAAATTTCGATCTGAGCAGTGCCTGTAAAGCCCGCGGCGTTTCTGGGTAAACGCCCCGCGGTCTAGCTCGTGTCCGCGCCCCGCCGCGGAGCGACATCCCAAGCTTGCCTGTGAAGCCCCGCGGCGAACCATTCTGACACAGACTCATCAAAACAAAATGAAAAAAAGCCCCCCATTTTTTTTTTTTGCGCCTGTGCATTTTTGCTCCTGTGGCGCAAAGAATCGCACAAAGAAGAGACAGATTGTTCGTTTTAATGAGTATAGTTTTCTGATTCTGATTTAGTTTCGCCTAAAAAGAAAAAAAAATGATAAGAATGGTTTTGAACCTCCCTGAACCTAAGTGCCACTTGAAAAAATCTAATCAAGATGATTTCTACCTGCAGTATCGTTTTTCAAGAGACTATCTACACCTGCGACGTAGATGGTCGAGACACCATCCAGATATGCGGCTTTGGCTTTCAAGACAGTGTAAATGATCTGCGCCTATGGCATGGACTTTCAAGCTTATCCAAAAATGCGGTTTAAACTTTCAAGTGGTAGTTAGGTTCAGGGAGGTCTGGTTTTAAATTAAACAGCCTACGTGAGTTTATGTCTAGCTTCCATACAAAATTTTAAGCTCTAACTCTTTACACTTCAGGGGACACAAAAAAATTCTGGTATCCGATGCTATCGGATACCGTTTGCTGACCCCCCCCCCACTCCCCCTCAAATAGGGGGTATCCGATACCCCGGCAGGGCCTGACGCCTCGGCCTGGCCGGTTTACAAAGGAAAAGGCCGGGTCCGACCATGATATCCGATATCGATATGATTAGATATGATCCAGAACTGCTGACCCCCCTCCCCCCCCTTATCCGACACCATCAGATACAGAAATTTTTGTGTGTCTCCTCATTCATTATAAGAACGCCCAATTTTAAATATTTGGTATTAAAATTTAGGAGTCCCAATTTTTTTCTACGCTCAATTCAATGTCAAGTTTTATACGAATATGTGCCCCCTGGAATATCCTGCTGAATAATTTATTATCTGCAAGTCTGACAAGTCATATATTAACAAAGACTAAAAAATCAATCTACAAATTAATATATTATCCATCATTTTTAATTCAATAATAGAAAGGATGGTAGTAATTCTTAAAACTGTTGAATCTTTGTAGCATCTATTGAATGAATTTCTTCCGCGGCATCGGGACATGACCAATAAAATGTTTTAGACCCCTAACCAATCTTTCAATGCCTTTTCATCCCTTCCGTCTTCACCAAAGTCTGTTGGCGTTTCTGTCCCCCCGCCGTCAAATCTGACCTCTTCAAGGCGACTGTTCTGCCACCGCCTTTCAGTGTCATCTCCGACTTCTGTAAACGAAGCATCTTCAGTAAGTGATTTCACATTTCTGAAGACACTCAGGCTGAGCCTTTCTTCAACAGGAAGCTCGTGCGACTCAACAGCAGCACTGGCAGACGCGTAGCCTGCTGCTGTCTGGACGGGTGTGGGGGCAGTAGAGTTGGACTTCAGTCCTGCGGCTCCCTCCTCTCGCCCCCCCAGGCCAATGTCTGCCTCCACACCAGCCGGAGCGAAAACCCCGTCGTTCTTGCGCCGTAATCCACACACAGTCGGGGGACGTCCGGCCGTGAATCCCTCGCGCATGAAAGGCAGGCGCATGCTAGATCGCAGCCAGAAACCGTTTCGGATCGGATACCCTGCAGGGCCGCTGCGACTTCTCGACTCTGCAGTGCTGGGTCTCTCAACGAACCGGTAGCCGTCCTCATTGGACGGTTCTTCGCTGAGTTGGTCTTCTCTGCCCCCTCTGAACTCTTCTCCCGCAGTCTCGAGCTCTTGTCGCTTTCGGACAGCAAGTCTTCGAAGAAACCGTGTGCGCTCTGTTGGCGTTCTCCGAAGTTCTCTCTCGCCTCCTTTGGGTTTTTTGGGTCTTCCTTTTCTTCCTGTGGCATGATGGTCTGGCTGGCAGCCCTTGTGGCCCCCCCACATAGTCCCCTGGATTTCCTCCGGAAGTTCTAGCAGAAGGGGCTCTCTGTTTCTCCAATCCGACGCGGGGTCTGATTTTCGTTTTTCCTGGGAGCAGGCAGAGAGGTGGGCATGATCTGTGGACAAGGGGGGACAGGGACCTTTCTGGAAAGTCGTGGGGAGGGGGGCAAATGAATGGAGGTATAGGGGAGGTTTCCTTTCGTGGGATGATGCTGGCTGTCGGCAGGTGCAGACTGTGGGGCGTTGATAGGAGGAAAATCGACGGCGGGGAGGTTGACGGTGTCTGTTCCTGAGAGGATTGGGTGGATCGGCCTTCACCTTCTGAGGAGGACGGGGAGACAAGGAAGCGGTCTCTTCTTCATGTCTGGAGGGAGGGACTCTGAGGTTTTTCCTCTTTGAGGAAACAGGGGGAGAGTCTGCTGAGGTTGAGAGGATGTTGCGGGCATGTGTGTGGGGAGGGGACCTGATTGAATTTGGAGTTGCGGAGGGAGGGGGGGGGCAAATGGGGCCTCTAATGTTTGGTGATGATGGGGGAGCTTTGGAGGGTTTTTGTTGTTGTTGTTTTTCTTTGGGGTCTTTGCGTTGTTTGCGTTGTTGGGTCGGTGTGGTGGTGCGTGGCCGGCTCTGAGATGGGGACGCGCCAGTGTCATTCGCACTAGCAGGCAAAGCAAAATTGAGGAAAGAGGCAGGAAGACAAGAATCTGGAGCATCGGAAGGCGAAGATTCGTCGGATGATTGCACCCCCCTGAGTCTTTTTGGGTTTTCCTCTTGAGCTGTCCCCCCTTGTTGTTGAGAGGGAGAAGGAACATCTTTTCCTTCTTCACTTATCTGGGTCCCTACCTGTTCTAGACTTGTGTTCTGATGGAGAGTCTGGGTCTGTGTCTGAACATCTCGGGTTTCCCACAAAACGACTTCGCCCGCAGACTCTTCTTCGGATGAAGAGAGATGAAGAATGTCCTCCCGTCTTTCCCTGTCCTTTCCATCCTCAGATGAGACAATCTCCTGAGTGATCATTTGTTTTGTTGCATCGATGGAAAGATTAGAGGAGTCCTCACAGAGACCACCTGAGACGATGCCATCAATCTCCGTGGCCTCCCTCTCTTCGGCACAGTCGCGCAATCTCGCTGTCTGAGGTCGGATCCCCGATGGGGGGCGGATGTATCTACTGGGAGGTCGCTGCAGCCCCCATAACCTTGTCTGAGATGGGGGACGGGGAGGAGGAGGCGATCGAAGCGCGCCCATAACTTGCAGGGATCTCTTGCCT
Organism: Chromera velia; assembly: GCA_018398765.1. Classification (NCBI taxonomy): domain Eukaryota; family Chromeraceae; genus Chromera; species Chromera velia. The sequence goes on along the minus strand of JAHBMJ010003367.1, from coordinate 58,764 downwards.
GTCGTTACAGCGGAAGTCTCGATCATCGAGGAGTAAGCGAAGGGATCAGGGAGGCACAGTCGGCGTTTCTGTAGATTGTGGCGAAGGCAGTTGAGGAGGGGCATTTGGGAAGCTTGCAGAAGAAAATCTCGAGGGGGCGGTGTAGGGTATGGCCACGCGAGATGGAGATGCTGCCGTGGAGTGGTCTCATGGGTTGAAAGGGATGAAAAAGGCCAGTTGAAGTTTTGGAGTCGTACAGCACTTGCACTGGACAAAATCAGTTTTCCGACTCTAGTTTCCTCCCTTCTCTCTGTTGGGACTTTGTGGGTTGCTGCACTCTTGTTTGGTTCATTGTCAAAAACGCCAATGCTAAGGCTCCTTGAGCGAAAGAGAGGAGACTCTGCCGACCACTCGGACCCTCCCGCACTGGCGGCATCGGGGGGTGTCATTAGAGAGGGGTGTGCGCCGATTTGACTGTTGAAACAATGGAGGGAGGAGGCCTTGATACCTACCTCGACCGGGTCTTCGTAGCAAGGTTTGGGGTTGTGTCCCTTTGTCCTTTCCGTGTCTGGCGACGCTTTTTCGGCCTCTCTTTCCCTCTCTCTATTCGAATAGGCACCTGCAACAGGCGAATTGAGAGTACGGGTCGGGTCTCTGTATGGAGATGGAAACAGAGGCAGGTCGGGTGAGCGCCTAGGCCTGTTTTGTCTTCGTTTCCGAATGGGAGCAGGGCGCACACCTATCGGTATCGTCGTGGGGGGTAGTGGGAGAGGTGTGGAGGTGATTCTGATGTATTGATTCTGTTTCTGTTTTTCTTTTTCTGCCTCTGAGGATAGTTTGGGTCTCTTCCGCCGGGCGTGCACGTTTTGGTGTCCACTCCTGTCGGTTGCTCCGTCTCGCCTGTCTGCGTTGATAATGACGGAACTAGAAGAAAGTGAGGAAACACGTGAAAGCATATTCGATTCTCTTGGCTCCTTTACTCTTCGTTGACCACTTAAATCACTTCGATCGCCTTTTTCCCTTTCTTCCATTAAACAGATCTCCTGTGACTGAGGAACGGCAGGAATAGTGGCGCATCCCGCGCATCTCCTGTTCTGTCCACACACAGAGGGGATCTTTGAAAGGACTCTCTGCAGACAAAAACAAACAGGAAAAGACGAGAAACAGGCAAAGGATATCAAAAAAGTGGCACTCATACATGCACGCTCCAGGTGCCGAATACTGCTCGTCGGGGAGGCAAGAGCGAAAAAAAAACTGCAACTACGTCACAGAGAAAACATAAGAAAAGAGTGGCGGGAAAATAAAGCGTTTCTTCGAGAAAAGAAGAGCCAAGACTGCGTACCGCCAGTGTGAGCTCCCACAAACACGTCTTTGGAGGCAGCAAAGAGGGGAATGGAGAAATTTCATTTTTGTCTCTTTGCAATGGACGTCGCATTCCTTCTTGCCCCCCGTTGAAGAGATCCAACGTCGTCTTCTGCTGTCGAAACAGATCATCGATGACCTCGACACCCCCCCTTGATGCCTCACAGAGTCTCTGCAGAATTTCCCTCGAGGCCTCAGCCTCTCCTCCAACTCTTGAGGAGCCTCTAGTGCTGTCTGAGGTCTTTGAGGAATGTCCTTTCTCTCTTGTTGAACGGTCGGAAACCATCTCCACAGACCGATCGCGACTTCCACTGCCACTGCCACTGGCACCCCCAGAGCCCGATTGCGGTCCCTCTCTGCTTGCGCTGCTCGCCTCTTGACTTCTTCGTTGGCTTCTGCTGTCTCTATCCACATGCTTGATGAGTTTGAGGAACACAGGAATATTCATGCCCTCCACCCTGCATGGATGCACTCGAAAGAAACAAAACGACGGCGCCGCATGCAGCTGAGGGAAGACTCTGGAGGGAGGGAGGGAGGGCTTCTTTGATCCTCCACCCATCCTCTCGATCCTCCTTTCTGTCTCTCTGTCTGGAAGCGAAAAAATAAACAAAGCAGTCCTGTGCTCTGTCTGCCCGTGTGTGTGTGCGTCTGTCTGCCTGCCTGCCTGCCTGTCTTCGGAACGAGAGCAAGTGAAAAGAAAAGAAAGGACGATAGAGTCTGTCTCTCTGTCTGTCTCTCTGTCTGTCTGTCTGTCTGTCTGTCAGTCTGTCAGTCTGTCTGTCTGTCTGTCTGTCATATAGTCTGTCTGTCTGTCTGTCTGTCTCTCTCTCTGTCCGTCTGTCTGTCTGTCTGTCATATAGTCTGTCTCTCTGTCTGTCTGTCTGTCTGTCTGTCTGTCCTTCTGTCCGTCTATCTGTCTGTCTGTACATCTGTCTGTCTTGACTGTCTGTGAACGTCTGTCCACCCTCCCGGGTGTCCTCTGCACATACACTCTCCAACAGACCTCGAGAAGCTTTTCTACCCTAAAGCAACGTATCGTTTCGTCTCACTGTAAAATCTGTGGACTGGTAGATTTCCATACAAACTCACTGAGAGACAAATTAACGTATATCATCCATAGACAGACAGGCAGACAGACAGAGAGACAGACAGACAGACAGATAGGGCTTCTTCGACAGATAGAGCTCCTTTGGCCTTGAGAGAACAACACTAAGAAGAACAAAATCAACTGACAGTTCTGCCAGAGCCTCTGCGGCCTCCAGGGTCCACTTAGTCGTCCCGAGGATGCACACCGATTGGAGGCCCTTCCCTGCAGTTCCCCGAAGTACTCTGGACAATTCCCGTATGCACGACTCTGTCACAGACACCTGAGCCAGATTCTCCCAGTCCTCCAACAAGGAGGATGCTGCACTGCTGCTGCTACTCTTTTCACGGGGGGGGGACGAAGAGGATGAGTGGGGGGAAACTCTCGAAGGCTCGAGGCGTTCCCCCACGTTGAGTTGGGTGATGAAGCAGCCTGGGCTGTCGAGTCCGAAAGAAGGGGAGTGCAGAGGCGCCTCCATTTCTTTGGAAGTGTCCCTTCTGTTGCCCTCTGTTTTCCGACGTGTTTGATGATGCGTGGTCTTGGGGCGAGTTTCTTCGGCGGCTTCGTTCTTTTGACGATCAGACAGAAGGGGCGTGGGGGGGCCCTTCAGTGCCAGACAAGTGTGTGGGGTCTCAGGTAGTTCGCCTGTTGGTGGTGGAGAGTGTATGTTGATGACGGGACTGATGAAAGACTCTTGAGTGATCTGACGATCTCCCGAGACGGTCAAACTGCCGGTGGCTGTGCGTATGGTGGGAGAGAAGGAAGAGTGGCGCCTGTCGACGGGAGTGAGGGGAGTCGAAATTCGATCTGCCGCTGCTTTTTGAAGTTCTAGTCCGATCGATCTTCTGTCAAGGGCTGACGTAACAGGACGGGTAGGGGAAAAAAGAAGTGGTTCAAGTGGAGGTGATGTGGGGGGGCTTTTCCTTTCTCGTTCTGTTTCTGTCTCCCTGTCAAGAGAGAAGATCGATGTCGCGCTTGTGCTCTCACGGGCTCTTGAGTTCCTTGTGCTGCGTCTCTGGGACTCTCGTCTGCTTCTTCGTCTGGCACTTTTCCGTCTCTTTCTTTTCGCTGCTTTCTCTGCTGCACGTTTGGCTGCCTCCTCCCTTCTGCTAAGGAGACTGACGATCTTGTCTCTGCACTTCAAACGGCTCTCCCTGGTTGCCGCGAGAACGAACTGCTTCATCGGAATGGATGCGGCGGCGGAACGGACAAGTTGGCCCAGAGGGTTCATCTGACCGTACCCGCTGAAGGAGACTGCACACAGGAAATGACGGTGACGTTTTTGTATTCTGCGTACGCGCGCACTGTCCATTTCCCCCCCGCCCCCCCCCCCTTCCTCCCTCTCTCTCTCTCTCTCTCTCACACACACACACACACACAGAGAGAGAGAGAGAGAGAGTGGGAGGGAGGGAGAGAGGGAGGGAGAGAGAAAGAGAGGAAGAGAGAGAGAGTTAAGGGTAAATCACATTTTGCCTAGGGCTATCCGAGTGTCAGATTTGCTGTCCTTCTGGCTGACTGTGCGGCTGTTTGACTGATTGACCGACTGGCCGACTGATTGATTGACTGACGGTTGACGAGGGTCCTCTGCTTTCGACATTCATCCAGAAGGAAGCAGAGCCTGAGGCCGAGGTAGGTAGCTGCCTGTGTAAGGAAGTTCAAAGCCTCCGAACCTTCTTGGCTGGCTTCCGAGCTGGATCGTGAGCTCGTGAAGGCAAATTCGGCAAACTTGTTCGACAGGGCACAGTCCAAGAGCTGTTCTCCAAACACGTGGAAAAAGTGAGCCATTGTTTGTCCTTGATCGAATCAAACAAAGTTTGAAAGAAGGTGCAGCGACGCGGTAGCAACAACCAGAGGTGTCAAATGTCAAGGAGTCGGCAATAATTTGAAACTGATGCTGAGATCTACCAGCTTTTCATGCTTCACAGGATCAAAAGGAGACTGACTTCACGGAGCTGTCTTTTGCTCCGCACAATCGTCTGTTAAGTCAGCCACAGATATATGTATATATACAGAAGCACTGACACACTGCCACTCGCACATTTATGTATAAGAAAAAGAAAGAGAAAGAAAAGAAAAGAGATGAAAAGAAGATGAGAAAGAGAAAAACAGAGAGACCACCCAAAAAAGCTGTATCCACGCTGCGTGGATATGAGCGCCCCGCCTCCCCCACGCCCGCACGAGCTCAAGCACGCCCCTCTGCGCGTTTCACGTTTCTCTTTTTGTTACATTCTAGCTCTGATCCCACCCCATACACTCAAACGGAGAGAAACAGGAAACAACCATCTAGAAGCAATCGGATCAAGACTTTACCGTTTACAAAGGCAAGCTGAAATTGCCCATGCGCCGGCAACAGGGTGTTTCTCGAGAAGGAGTATGAAAATCTCTCTTACTTTCTTTTTGTTCTAGCTCACACACCGCCCATCCTAACTGTTGCTTTGCCATCTGTTGTGCCCATACGATCAAGTCTGACTCAGAGGGTGCGTCTCTTACTTCCTCCAAAAGCCTATCCATGCGTCCTCTTTCCATTTCCGTCCCTTTGCATTCTGTCAACTTGTGACTAGACTTATGAACAACATCATTCAATTTACCCCGTCCATACATGTCAAGGGGGCAGTGCTCGCAGACAGACTCTACCTCCCCGTTCGAAACTCCTCCCCCCCCCCCCAGCAGTGCACGGGCAATCAGCCTAACATTGGCCTCTGAACAGAGCAGCCTCCTAAAGAGAGGTCAAACCATAGAAACTCGCCGCCCGCTTAAGCCGGTCCATCTTCCCATAATAAGACGGGCCAAGCGCTGGGTGTTCAATGCATGGGTTACCGTTTGTCTTTGGTTTTGGAGACTCTAGGCTAAACCGTGGCCACAATTAAGTAAGTACTATATAAAGTATTAGCGGCCGGTATTTACTATAGGATTTACTCATTAATGGTGCTTATAGTTTTATATGAGGACTATCACTACCATTAATATCAATTTCTAACTCATTATAGTTTATAAAAAATTGACTTTCAAACATCCATATTTTTTAAAAATCCTAGCTATGAGTAGAAGTATTTTAATACTAATAGTTTACTAAATTTTTTACCCAAACCCCATAAAAAATGGTAAAATCCTATTGCTGAATTAAATGCAATAAAATCTTGTACGTATAATCCTAGCTTAATTAAAAATCCACAAAATCCTAGTTACCTGCAGGGTATGATATTCATTCAAAATTAATCATTTTTTTATTTATTTTCCTAAGAAATTTCCTCTGATTCTTATAGGCTCTGAAATTAGTTTGGTTACACATTTATTCCATATACGGAGTTGAACTACAGTACAGACGTATTTGAACTATCCATGTCTTGGCATTAACTAAAGTGGGTTTCCAGTTTTTTCTCAAGCCCCTCCTACTTGTTCCGGAGGGCGGTTGTGTCCCTGCAGTTCTTCTTGGGACTCGGGAGAGCGTGTGGGGGTCGACGTCGCCTTCAGTCCCACCAAGACGTTTCCCCCTCCCCTCGCACCCAGGGGGGCACCCCTTCGCCCCTTCACTGCACGAACGCGCTCGAGGAAAGGAAAGGAGAGCAGAAGAGAGAAGAGGATGCTGCTTTTGTGGCAAGAAACGAAATTGACAGAAGAAGTGAGGGCGTGATCGTGGGTAAACAAAGTGTAACAAGATGTCAAAAAGTGCAACGCTCCCCAAAAAGCCTACACAGGCGTAAAGAAACCGGACAGAATCGCTTTTGGGCCATGTATGTCTAGGCTACGGCTCAAAATCTACAACATACGCTCTCAAATATCCACCGTCTGCCACATGAACCATAGTCCCGTTTGAGACATTGAGTCGTCGTCCCACACAACGCCCCCCCCCCCCCCCCCC
>JAHBMJ010003367.1:13217-52372 GCA_018398765.1 Chromera velia | reverse complement strand
TGCCCCTGATTTAGATGCATTTTCCACTCGTGTCTGACAAACATGTGCAGAGGGAAGACAAGTCGTCCGTCGAAATTTTCACAGCTGCAGAATGTGTAGCTTTTGAGTGGACAGACATGCGGATGATTGTTGTCCACATGCAGAAAGGAAACGCATGCGCCTTCCTTCAGCCGTACCTGGGGCAGCAGGGACGTCGATCTTGGCCTCGGGCACTTCCTGCAGTCAGTCAGTCAGTCAGTCAGTCAGTCAGTCAGTCATGCGTGCTGATCATGGGGGTTGCTTCTTCAGGCGTCAGAAGAATGAAAGTAAGTGCGTGGTCGGAGCCTCTAAACAGAATTACGCGGGTCTTTTTGTGGTCTTACAGACTGAGTGACTGGCTGACTGACAAACTGACAGACTGAGAAAACCGGCAGACAGACTGACTCTCTGTCTGCCAGTATGGCAACCTCTCTCCTTCGCTCTCTGTATTGAAAAAAACCATGGAGCTGGCTGGTACAATTTCCATACATCGATTCATCAGATCAAAGTCCACAACATCGTACAATTCAATACAAGACATTGAGTGCTAGACAGCACTCCCTCAGGAAAAGCAGCTTCTTCCATTAGATATTAACATCTGGGTAGACAAAAGGGCAGATCAAGAGAACAGATGCAATGCCGCCTTACGCCAAATCGTCACAACAAAAACAAAAGACTAATCGATAGGCACTTCCAGATGGAATGACCGACAGAGAACGTTGTTTTTTAGTTCAGTTTCAGAGGAAAAGGACAAAAGAACAAAAGACAGTCCTAATCTCCCCCCCCAAACAAACCCACCCACCCCCCACGAACCCATTCAGACTGCCGCACTCTGGTGGGTGAGAGGTCTTTCTTCCACAACTTCTCGGGCTCCCCCCCCTCCTTGGACGCGCGTGCGTCAGCCGGGACGTGCTTGCCAAGGAAGAGGTCCCAGGCCCTCTGTCGGTCCAGATCCGAAAACACATTTGTCAAGTATCTGCACGAACACACAGACACGCACGCACACACACACACACACACACACACACACACACACAGAGAGAGAGAGAGAGAGAGAGAGAGAGAGACGCAAATACACACGGGCAGAGAGGACGATATAAAGACAGGCACACACAGAAAAGGATGATGTCATGTGTCTGAAAGGCAAGCAGAGAGTGGGGACGGATGAAGGGGGCGAGGGAAGAGGGGATGGAAGGAGACCGGGAGGGAGGGAGGGAGTTAGAGAATCTTGTCCTTTTATCCACCCTGTGGTTCTGATCTGATAGTCCCACCACCAGACCCTCTCGATCGCTTGTTTGCTTAATTGCACACGCTTCTTCCTTTGCAACCACTTTGCCCACGTGAAATGACAATTTCAAAGTCAGCAAAGAAACAGACAGACGAGCTGGACAACGGCAAACAGCCGGCAGCCGACCTCACAACACATGAAAGAAAAGTTCCGAGAAAGAAACCGACCGATCTACGCAAGAAGGAAGGAACTGTGGATTGACATTTGTCGTATAGATTTACTTAGCTCTTTGGAAAGTTTCCCTTTGCGGATTCATTCATTGAGCAGTTCAAGGTGTCCGAAAACCATCATGCAGTCAAGTGAGACCAGACTTACCTTTCAACCGCGATCGCCGCGTTCCCCCTTCGAGAAGCCTTCCAAGGGGCATCTGCACAGACACCCGCCTCCATGTCTTCCCTGGACCCTGCAGAGAGGCTGTTCACCTCCTCAGAAGGGAGGCTGGACACCGCAGTGCGACCAAATAAAATCAGGGGGCGATGCATTGCCGCAGACCCCCCATATTGATTCGCAAGTGCATCCCCGACTGTCCCCCAAGTGTCCATCGCCAGGGCAGCAAGCGCAGGGGGAACTGGCCCCGGAAGAGGCGACTTTGTTGCATCCTCCCCAGTCGAATTTCTTCTTGGGAGAAAACAGTCGCGGGGAAGGGAAAGCTCAACGATATGGGGTCTCGGAAGAGAGGGCGCGAGGTCTGCATCAACGTCTGCTGTGTGCACGGGCTCGTTCTCAGCTTCCGCTGAGTACTGAGTTGCTTCTTCGTGTGCGCCTCTACTGCCTGCCAACTCTAACGCTTCGGCTTCGGCTTTCGTTACAGTACCGGGAAGATTAAGTCCCTGTGAGTCCCCAAGAAAAGACAGACGCCGTTGGTTCACTGCCGCAATTTCGGAATCGGTGGACTCGACGGAATTCCGTCTGTTCGCTTGTCGGGGCGGTGCGGTGGGGGTGTTCGAAGGGACGACCAACTCGTTACTGCGTGTCGCCCCGCCCTCACAACAACCTCCACAACAACTCGTGTTCTTCTTCTGTGCTAGGCGCAAGACGTTGCTACTGTTATTGTCCTTCTCATCTTCCCGCTCCATTCCGATGCCTGCGTGACGGAGCTGGCGACCAAGACATTCAAGAGCCACCTGAAGGAAAGGATGTCATGACCACGAAAGAAATCTGTGGTACATCTTTGTACAAGTGGTCTTGGTCAAAAAGTCAACTTCCCATACTCGAATCAAAAACTCGCCGCGCAAAATGAGTGAGAGCTGAGGAACACACACACACACACACACACACACAGACTTGCGCACGCGCAGGCACATGTATACGAAGCCCGGAGCAGGGAAGCTAAGGGGAGGGGGGAAATATGGAAAACACCCGCCCACGCAGCGGCACCAAAGAATGAAAAAAACATGGAAGGGGACTGACAGACCGACCACAAACATTCCAATGTTGGTCCTGTCCAGACAGTCGACGCAGTTGATTCGGTAGATTCCGATTTGAAGTCCGACCTCCACTTCTTTCTCTCTTCCCTTCTCTCGATACCCCCCCGTCTCCTTTTTGCCCCCCTTTGGATTTGAGGAAGGTACAGAGGAGGGCTGCTTGTGGAGCCGTCTCCCTGCGTCTCCGTGGCGCTTCTCACAGAAAAATCCGACGTCGTCCACCATCCCTTTCGCCCAGCCCATCAGATCCCTCAGTGCCGTCTCCATCCCTCCACGCTTCTCCTCCGCCAGCCAGTCGAAACACTGGAAGGAGTACGGATGCACAATGAACGCATGATGAAAGTGTCCATAAAGACGGAACGGAGCAGTGCACAGTCGCATTCATCCCGTCTATCCATTCTTGTCTGTTTACCAATGCTGTCATTCGCTTTGAATGCTGATTCTTCCACTGATTGATTGTTTGATTGATCAATTCAAACGACCCCACTGCTCCTTCCTTCCATTCACACCAATTCAATCCACTGTTGCTGAATTTCATATCCCTTGCCCGTCCTCATGGAGTGAGTCCGAGGGGGGGGGGTGTTTCGGGTCGAGCGCCTGCCGTCTTGGCAGAAAGAAAGGCAGACATGAGACCTGAGCATGATTGCTTCGACTCCATCCCCAAGACCGCATTCTTCTTTTCTGCAGAAATCCACCCCAGACTTGCGTGCAATGCTTATTCTGTTGCTTCTCTTTAAACTTCATTGTACAGCCACGTGAGGGCTGACCATGTATTTGATTCGTTTTTGTGCCTCTGTGTCCCCTGCGTTCTCTCCCGCATCCCAACGAGATTGAATTGTTGCTATGGCTTCCTCAAACCATGCAGCTGCAAAACGTAATTTCATGTATTTATTTCTTGCGTGGGTTCGCATACAATTACTTTTCTGCAGTCAAAGCAAGGGCATCATGGCGCCACAGCTGCAAAGCAAAGCGACCAAAAATATTGGCTTCTGTGGACTCATTTGAACTCGTGCGATCCTGGCAGGCGACACACATTTCATCCTCTCAACAGCATACAGACAGACAGTCGGACACGCACACAGGCAAAAGAAGAGGTGTGGTCAGGGAAATAGGCTCCCTACAAGCAAACTGAGAGAGAACGCAGCTCCCCATTCCGTGTGTTCCTCGCCCCCCCCCGTCTTACTGACAGAGCCTCTCCTCCCTGTGCCCGGGACTCTGCCGAACCATGTTGAGAATCACAATCGGACTCTCGTACCTGCAAGCACAGAGACAGAAAGTGCATGACAAAATGCACATACGTACACAGCAAGGCGGCGTGAATCTCTACGAGACTTTCGTACATCATCAGAGGAACAGAAGACTGTGTGCGGAAATGAAGATCAGAATTCCAAAAGTGTTGGTTGTGTCTCTCTCGCACTTCCTTCCTGTTCTGTCTGTTTACCTTCTGAGGAGGTCCGTGAAGTGTTCCATCGTGTGGCTCAGGGTCGGGTCCTCCTCTCTGTGCAGTTTGATGGCTGGCTGGGGCTGCATTACATTCTGGTGACCCCAGTGGAGGGGGATGGAGCCCCGCAGAAGGACAACGGAGCCCAGGAACCCCCGATTCTGTACTCCCTCCTGCCAGACGGCCTGCAGACAGCATTTACTTTCATGCATACAGTAAATGCAAAAAAAAAAGATTCTCTACTCCCTCCTGCCAGACGGCCTGCAGACAGAATTTACTTTCATGCATACAGTAAATGAAAAGAAAAAAAAGATTCTGTACTCCCTCCTGCCAGACGGCCTGCAGACAGAATTTACTTTCATGCATACAGTAAATGCAAAAAAAAAGATTCTCTACTCCCTCCTGCCAGACGGCCTGCAGACAGAATTTACTTTCATGCATACAGTAAATGAAAAGAAAAAAAAAGATTCTGTACTCCCTCCTGCCAGACGGCCTGCAGACAGAATTTACTTTCATACATACAGTAAATGCAAAAAAAAAAGATTCTCTACTCCCTCCTGCCAGACGGCCTGCAGACAGAATTGACACAGAAAGAAAGGACACTAGCTAACATTCATGTAGGAAGCATAACAAGCAGACTCAATACAGAGTGGTCCAAAAGCCGGAAGCATCCTAGCAAAAAAAACTGAATCTGGCATGGATCAGTACGATGGATGAATCATCTTTACGGAAAGAACGGGAAAAAAAGAATCAAGCATGTACTCGTGGTAACACTTGGTGCTCGTCTTATAAATGAACGACAATAAAGGACCATTTGCGCAGATACCTTGAAACCCTTAAAGGAATCAAAGATCACAAGGAAGCAAAAAGCAAGCAAGCACACCAGCATGCAGGTCCATGCGACGACCTACCGACCTGCTCTACCTCCACTTCGTTTGCGACATGACCCAGTCCACTGATGCCTCTCTTAAAATATCTGCACCAGCATGCAAACAGAAAGAACACAGAGAATTTCAGTGGAGACCGGGTACCCCAATTCCCTTGATTGAGTGCACATCCCTGAGTGCCCACCCCACGAAGCTGTGGAGGGAAATGTTCAAATCAGGCAGTGAGTGCCTGCCTCTTTGGAATGGAAAAATGATAAAAAGGGGACTCGAAAGGAAGAAAAAACGGGAGAAGAGAGAGAAGACGAAGAGAGAGGGACAATCTCTGAAAGGATCCATCCATCCCCTGCCTTTCGTGCCCTATCAGTCCTTCAATTTCCTTCCAGGGGACCCTGTCAGCTGACCTAGGCCCAAAGAATTGTCTTCCCCTTCTTGCGATCACAGCTGCCGTAAAGACGCTCTCGCCCACCGCAAAACGGAAGCCCTTCACTGCCCCGAAAATCACCGGGAGAGCCCACCTCCGTGCTTCTATGCCCTCCAGGTCGAGCAAAGGTCTGCAGGATCAAAAGAATGAAACAAAAAGAGAGCTAGAGGCGGAACATGTTACGCAAAGGTCCAAAAGGAGAGAAGAGAAAACACAAGGACGGGATCAGAAAAGAAACGCAGATTTGAGCCAAAATAACATCACGAGAAGTCGAAAGAGAATGAAAAAAAACAGCCGGGTCCTTGTCGCGAGTAAAAGAGCTCCGATCTCTTCTATGCGGGGGGCTCCACTCTCAATAGAGGAACAACCATCCTGACACCACACTTACCACCCTGACGAGTGAGAGAGTCAGACGGTGCCTGCCTGCCTGCCTGCCTGCCTGCCTGCATGTTTGCCTACATTCCTGCTGGACTGCTTGACTGACCTGAGTAGGAAAGCGTTGAACACAAACATGTCATTTGCAGTGTTCCACGCTTCCCCCTTGCCCTTTTGGATGCCTGGCAAACCCTCTTCTACCATATCGGTACCAAGGGAAGCATCGCGAAGGGGGCCTTCAGTGACCTCCGGTCCTCCCCCTTCTGCCACTGCATCCGTTGCAGGAAAGATGCGGCTGTCTAGGGATCCCGACCTCGCCAGTTTCATCCTCCTCTGATGCTCAGCAACGTTCCTCTGTCGTTCGGCCTCCTCGTGTGTCGGACTTCCAGACGCATGGACGGCAGCAGATGGAGATGGTGAGACACCCCCGAACGTTTCCTGCCTCTTGTTTTTCTTCTTCTGTGCTGCCTTTGAGACTGTCTCCAGAGTTCTTTGTTGCACCGTTTTCGTTAGATCAAGCGAGTATGAAAAATACCCCCCGGATTTCAACATATTCAGGGCTTTCACAAAAATGTGCTTATATTTTCGCTCGTCATATGCGACTGCCGTAGTTCTGGGTGCTACTGGCACTGCATCCCTCACTCCCATCGTCGTCTTCTGCTCGTCCTCGTCCCCCTCCAGCTCCTCGACTGGCTCCTCATAAACGATAATCTCCTCCGCAGTGGACCTGCCGTCAGCCCCGCACGACCCGCACATCATTTGTTTCTGCAAACCGAACACACACAGACACACACACACACACACACACACACACAGAGAGAGAGAGAGAGAGAGAGGGAGAGACAGTGTGTTTCTTTCCTCTTCGTTCGCTTCTTGACACAATCACTCAGACAACGACCGTGGTCTGAGAAGTTCAGGGTATGGCGCTTCTTGCATCTGCACCTTTCGACAGTTTCATGTGATCACTGACGTCACATGCTGTTTGCTCGTGTTTTCAAGCAAGAAAACAGACAGACAGACAGACAGACAGACAGACAGACAGGCAGACGTAAAGACAAAAGACACATTCTCACACAATCATACAATCACACAATCACACAATCACACACACACACACACACACACACACACTGACTGTGGGAGTGAAGCATGGTATCATGGAAATGTCGCCAATTTCGTAGACGGCGCAGTCTTCCACTCTCAGGACGGGGACTCGTTTCGTGACAAGAACGACATAGGAACCTTCGAGGAATCTGCAGGGAACACATGCATGCACAAGAAATATAATATATAAGATCATACATACACGCATAAAAATCCATCTATATCTGAATGTATAGAGAAGGCAAAAACATAAGCCATTGTCCTGCTGACAATAGTCTTTGCAATCAAACGAGAAAGCAGAGGACCACGGAGACGGGCAAACAATCAAGCGAATGAGTCGTGACGGAGAACTGTGGAGAGAGCGACTCATGCAGGATCCACAAGAGGAGCCGGCTGCAAGAAAGAAAGACTTACAGACACACAAACAAACAGACAGACCTGACAAGACCCAAAATCCCGAAGGCCTCAACTTTGCGAGTGATGCGTCCCAACTGCTGGAGCATGGCTGCGATTTCTTCATCTGCTGCGCACGTCTCTGCAACATCAAGTTCGAATCCCTTCCGATCGTCATGCTTTGTGAATCGGAGGGTCCACCGACTGTTTGGTTTTTCCGAAGTATAACGTTGTGAAATCAGCAGTACGGTAGAGGCAGATTCATAGCAAGTGAAATGACGTTGGAACTCGACGCCCTCGAGGGCACTCTTCGCATCTGTGCCACTCATTGTTTGATCCTGTTTTCTGGATTGAAGGAGAAGCACCTCTTCTGCCTCAGCCTGCTTGCGGCGACGAATACAGGGGAAACAGCCACTTCCTCTCGAGTGCCGCACTTCACGGAGGGCGCGAGCACGCATTCAGAGCCATGCAGCTCCAAAAAGATGGCATGCGTGGGGACCAATCTCTACCGCGTGTCAATGAAGCGTTTGGCTTGCATCTACACCAACTCCCAAGTTCGCCGCATCGAAGTCTCAACTGACTTCTCTGTTCTGAGAATTCTCTATAGCTTCTGCATGGGCAAGCAATCCATCCGGCCATCGATTTCGGCGTGTACGTTTCTAACATATTCATACATGCATCAGTTGGATGCTCTGTATTGATTTTATCGAAATTAAGTTCAAGTAGTATGTAGTTAATTAATTAAATTATTTGAAAAAATCAATACGATGACCGATACATTCCGAGATCCATCTGCCTCAGATGGCAGTTTGGACCAGCTTTCATAAAATGCGCGGCTGTTGCAGGGGCCCAAATCGTTGACGGGAAAATCCACATACACAGAGGCAGCTTGATCGCCAATTTTTTGCAGAATTGTTGCGCATCTCAACATCTTGGTCACTCACTCGCGATCGCCAGCTGAGCCGATTTTGGGAGGGTGTGTCACAGTCAGTAGGCGAAGACCCCACGCACGTCATCAGCTCCGTGCGAGTTCTCAAGCGACCCATTTTCAGCAGCTTTCTTTTCCGTAAGAGCCCCGTGGAAATGATCTTTCCGGGGCCACGAGGCGTACGCCTGTTGCGAATTTGAGATCGAGGAGAGAAACGCTCGAAGGAATTAGGACCGGGAATGACCGGGAATCTTTGGTATGCCCCTCTCTGTGACGTTGCCTTCTTCTGAACGTGATTTTGAGGAAAAGCACTGTGCTCTCGCGTCTTGCGTGCTCAGCTTGCCCAGTTTTGTATCTGTGAGATTTGCCAGCAGTCGTCAGTTTTGTCTTCTTGACGAACTTCTTTAACCGGTTTTGATATTCCTCGTTCCTCGTTCAGTAAAGAAACACAAGATGTCCGTCAAGCCCCTGGTCAGTCGATCAAAGCATCTCCGATGCCTTGCCTGCGCTTTCTCTGCAGTGCTCGTTCCAGCTGAACCCGCAAAACGAATGTTGTGGTTAAACTTTGCGTTGTGATTGACCTTGCTTGCAGGATCTCGATCAGGCCACTCTGGCCCCTGAGCTGATGAAGCCCGTTCAGGAGAACTCCCCCCTTTCTGACAATAACACCGCTTCCGGTGATGAGACTTCTAGCGCTGCCAGCTCCTCCGCGCCGGGAGGAAGCAGCAGCCTTCCCAGCAGCTTCCCGGAATTTGACGAATCTCGCAAGGGAGACATCGAGAAGCTTCTTGCTGACGTCAAGGCAAAGGGATCGGATAAGCTGAGCATCTCTGCACAGATCGCTCAGGTTGTCTCTTCCTCTTGCTCCGTCGAGACCTTCAACCCTCTCACTGCCTGGGGGCTTGTCGCCGCTCTCCAGAAGCTTCTTCAGGACAGCGGAAAGGCAGCAGGAGATGGAAGAGAGGGAGCTTTGAAGGTTCTCGATGAGCTCTGCAAACAGGATGCTCGGTTAGTCGCGGCTCCTTCCTCTTCTCCTCACAGCCGGAATACTCGGTCGTGCGCTTGTAAACAGGTCACATGTGCGCTCGCGTCGTTCTTGCAGAGTTCTCCTTCTTTCCAGTCATCCCTCTGTATCTTTGTTTTCGATTATTGGCGATCACACGAGACGGAGATGGCAGACACAAAGCGTGAATGCGTCTTGAATTCCTGGAGATTCGTTTCACTTGCATGTCGTATCTGCCCCTGTCTGTCTGCAGCTCCACCCCCACTTTCGTTGCTTTCTGCGCCGCCAACATGCCCCTTTTCTTCGACCTCCTTTCTGACAAGGTGAGACCCGTCCAGCTTGCCGCCGAGGCTCTGCTGAAGACGGTGTCCAAGACTCTCAACGCCAACGCACTCCCCCACCTTGTGATCCCCAACATCCTCGCTGCCTGCCATTCTTCCAAGAACTGGCAGACCAAGCAGGGTGCTTTGACCTTCCTTTCCAGCCTCGCAACCGGCACCGCTGAGGTTGCTGCTCAGGTCACCGTTTCCCTTCCCATCATTGTGCCCATTCTCTCTGAGATTGTGCACGATGTCAAGCCCCAGGTGGCTGAGGCCGCCAAGACCTGCCTGAGCGACTGCCTTTCTGTTGTCGGCAACAAGGACATCACCCCCTTCGTCCCCGCTCTCGCCTCCTGCATCGTGAACCCCCAGGAGACCGCAGATTGCATCCACAAGCTGGGTGCCACCACTTTCGTTGCCGAAGTCCGCGCTCCCACTCTTTCCGTCACTGTCCCCCTCCTCAAGGTCAGTGAGTAGCAGAGCTGGTCCACTGTGGTCTTTTCTGTCTGTCGTGGGGGAGTAAGGCAATAAATGACGAGAGTCTGTGAACTCGGTTGCGGGGGCTGTCTGTTGGTGGCCTCGGGTTTTCCAGTTTTGACTGGACTCACATGATTGCTTTGTGTTTTGTCTCTCTGGAATTCTTTTTGTGAAGCGGCGGGGGAGGGGACGGTTGACTGGACTGTTGGAGGGAGCTCTAGTGTGTGTCGGCATTGGGGGCGGCGGGTGGGTGTCTGTGTTGGTCAGCAGCCTCCAATAGAGGGCTTGCTTGGAGGCGAGAGTTTGTGTTGTCGTCATCAGAGAGTGGGAGTGTTTTCAGGTCTGCGTTGCCGGGCTAATGAAGTTTCCTTTCTTTCCTTGACTGTGTGTAAATGTGTGTGTGTGTGGGAGGGTGTGTGTGTGTGTGTGTGTGTGAATTCATGTCTGTGTGTGTGTGTATGCGTGTGTGCGTGCAGAGAGCCCTCCGTGAGGGAACCACCGCCATCCGCAGAAAGGCCGCGGTGATTATTGATAACATGAGCAAGCTCGTCGAGGAGCCTCTTGAGGCAGCTCCCTTCCTTCCCGAGCTCATGCCCGAGCTCGCTAAGGCATCCGATGCCATTGCCGACCCTGAGGTCAGACAGGTGTGCTCCCGTGCCGACGCAGGCATGAAGAAGATCCAGCACGCCATTGAGCAGCTCGGGGCTGCCGCCGAGACCAGACCCCTCTCCGCCGAGGAGCTGGAGCCCACCGTTCGTGAGGCACTCCACGCAGTGCTCAACCTTTACCCCAAGCTCGCCGCAACCCTCGATGCCCCCGAGGTTGCCTATGCCCTCAAATTCGCTGCTGCCGTCTCCGCTAACGTGACTCAGACCGCCGTCGAGCGTCTCAACAGACCCCCTGCTGAGGAAGAGGGAGCAGCCAAGGCCGTCTCTACCGCTCACGCCCTGAAGCTCGGTGTGACACCCGTGCTTGCCGGTTTCCTCCCCTTCTACCCCGCCGTTAGAAAGTCCTACCACCTTTCCCTCGCTTCTCTCTGCGAGAAGCTTGCCACCACCCGTGCCACCCTCGGCCAGAAGGAGTCTGAGGTCGACCCTGATGAGGGAGAGGAGCTGGCCAACTGCCAGTTCACTCTCGCCTACGGTGCCAAGATTCTGTTGAACATGGCCCACATGAGACTGACAAGAGGCCAGCGTTACGGTCTGTGCGGTCCCAACGGATGCGGAAAGTCCACCCTGATGAGAGCCATCGCCAACGGACAGGTTGAGGGATTCCCCGATGCCTCCCAGGTCCGCACCTGCTTTGTTGAGCACGACATTCAGGGAGACGACACCGAGATTGGCGTCGCTGAGTACGTGTTGAAGAACGAGGCCGTCCGTGCCGTCAACGGAGACAACAGAGAGGCTGTCGAGCAGGCTCTGTCCGACGTCGGCTTCACCAAGGAGATGCAGGCTGCTCCCATCTCCTCCCTCTCCGGAGGGTGGAAGATGAAGCTCGCCCTTGCGCGCGCCATGCTTATCAAGGCCGATATCCTCTTGCTCGATGAGCCTACCAACCACTTGGATGTCAAGAACGTAGCATGGCTCGAGAACTGGCTGTGCTCCCAGAAGAACGTGACAGCCATGATGGTGTCTCACGACTCCGGCTTCCTCGACAAGGTCTGCACTCACATCATCCACTACGAGTCCAGAAAGCTGAAAACTTACAAGGGCAACCTGGCAGCTCTCGTCAAGGCTGTCCCTGAGGCAAAGTCCTACTACGAGCTCACCGCCTCTGCCACCGCCTTCGTTCAGAAGTTCGGCTTCCCTGAGCCCGGTATCCTCGACGGTGTCAAGACCAAGGACAAGGCCATTCTCAAGATGCACGGTGTGTCCTTCACCTACCCCAACACCACCAAGCAGATCCTCAACGGGGTCTCTCTGTTCGTCTCCCTCGCCTCCCGTGTGGCCGTCGTTGGCCCTAACGGAGCTGGAAAGTCCACTCTCATCAAGTGCCTCACTGGTGAGATGGAGCCCACCTCCGGAAACGTGTGGAAACACCCCAACCTCCGTATTGCCTACGTTGCCCAGCACGCCTTCCACCACATCGAGAACCACCTCGACTGGACTCCTGCCGAATACATCATGTGGCGCTATGCCACCGGAGAGGACAGGGAGGCTCTCCGCAAGGTCGACAGGCAGGCTGCCGAGAAGGAGGCTGAGGAGCTCGCCGCCAAGGTGCACGTGATTGACGGACAGAAGCTGAAGGTGGAGAGAATTATGGGCAGAAGAAAGGGCAAGAAGGGGTACGAGTACGAGATCCACTGGCAGGGCAAGGCCCCTACTCCCGATGAGACCACCTGGCTCGACAGAGACACCCTCGAGAAGGTTTGTCGACAGTCTTGTTTTTTGTTTTTGTGTTTCTGCATGTCGTTTTCTCTCTCCATGTTTCTCTGTCCTTCTGTGCGTTGACTGTGATGTTTCTGTCAGATGGTGGCGTTCTTTCGAGTCCCCCCCCCTTTTTTCCTCTTCGTTTTCCTCCTCCTCCCTCACCTTCTTACTACCTCTCTCGTTTCTCTTCCTTCGCTTTCTCCCTTCGCTTTTCTCGACGGAGTGGTGTTCTTTCTCCTTTCTCACCTTTCGCAATCTACCTCTTGCTCTCCTGAACGGCGCAATCAAAACATCTTTTGGTTTGCGTGTGTGGTTTCTCGTTCTCTCTTTGTTTGCAGATGGGCTTCGGAAAGGTCCTCATCGAGATCGACCAGAAGGAGGCTGCCGCTGCCGGTCTCTGGCTGAAGCCCCTCACCTCGGCCAACGTCGCCAAGCACCTCGCTGACGTCGGACTCGAGAACGAGTTCGCCCTCCACTCTCAGGTCAGTTGGTCGGTGCAAAGAAGAGAGATGAGTGTTGTTTGAAGAGCCGCTTCGGTTAAGCGCGACAGAGAACCGATTGATTTCGCATGCTCTGAGAGCAAAGGGGGCTCAAATTGGGTTGTTGGAATCAAGATGTCTCTTCGCACGTCTCTTTTTCGTCGACTCTTTTGTCATTCAGCCCTGTCCCTTGCTACCTGACCTCTCCAAATCCATCTCTCCTGCCGCTTCATTGATTTCATGCTTCCGTCTAATCCTGTCATGCTTTTGTGTCCTCGTCACGTATTTTCTTCGTGCAGATGCGCGGTCTGTCCGGTGGACAGAAGGTGAAGGTTGTGCTCGGTGCCGCGACTTGGCAGAACCCCCATATTGTGGTGATGGACGAGCCTACCAACTACCTGGACAGAGATTCCCTGGCTGCCCTCGCTGAGGCCATCAAGGAGTTCCAGGGAGGTGTCGTCCTCATCTCGCATCACCAGGAGTTCCTCGGTCAGTCGGCCTTTCCTTCTTTGTTCGGTTTCCTTTCTTCCTGTTTCCCCTGCCTAGTCTTTCTGTCTTCCACTTTCGCTCTGTCTCTTCCCTTCGTTCTTCTGATATGCGAACGATCTCGCTCTCACTTTTGCGTTATCTGAACCTTCACCCCCCCCCCCCTCCGTGTGTTTTGTGTGTGTGTGTGTTCGCGCTCGCGCGTGCTGTGTGTCTTTGAAAGATACGTTTATGCATGTGAAATTTTGTCGCCTTATGTCTTCCCAACGACCGGCCTGCTAATTAATTGTCTGTCTGTCTGCAGACGCTCTGTGCTCTGAGACCTGGAAGATGGACTCCGGGAAGCTGGAGGTTGTGGGAGGGGACCAGAACAAGTACGCCAAGGAGAAGGTCGAGCTCAAGGCTCAGGACGAAATGGTGGATGGCGCCGGAAACACCATCAAGGTCAAGGGACCTGAGAAGAAGCTCTCCAGAAAGGAGGAGAAGCAGAAGCAGAGAATGAAGAAGCTCGCCAAGAAGAACGGAGAGTCTCTCGATGACGACGACTATTAAATTAATTGAATGACGGAAGGATTTATATAAAGTAACTCTGCATAGATTGATCGAGAGAGAAAGAGTGGAGGAGGAACACAGGGGAGGGGATGGTATCCCTTTCTCACGAGAGATTTCTCCTGTTCTGGCTTGCTTTTCGTTTTTTCTGTTTCGCTTTCTGTTTCTTTTTTTCATCCGTGAACCGTGTACAGACGACAAGGTCAAAGTGAAGAGAGCTGTCTAGTCATCTTCCCCCCCCCTTTTGATTGACTGCCTTGACGGTCTAGTGATTGCCTTCCTCTTCTACCCCCTCAGTTCCTTCTTCGTGCCCCCCTCGGACTTCGTTCAAGACGAAAAAGAAAGTGAACTTAGCATGCACGCAAGAAAGGAAAGAAGGAAAGAAAACGAACAACCGGTTTGTTCTTCTCTTGAAAGTCCTGTGCCAAGCTGCAGCAGCTGAGCAGGGAAAGAAAACGCAAGAATTATCGGAAAGAAACGCGAGAGCATTCTTCTGTCTTGACTGAAGTGAAAGAGAAAAACAAATGTCGATGCAAGGGAAGAAAGATGCTGTTGCTGACGAGAGCAATGTGAGAAGCACAAAAACGACGAAAGAAATAATTAAAGGAAGGAAACGAAAAACGATGAAGAACTCCACTCTTTGAATTCGAGCATGCATACCTTTTCCTTCATGTCTGTGAGACCGGTGTCTCCTCTTCTCACCGGCGGAAGTCCTCAAAAACTTCTATCGCCCCGTCTCGTGGGTTTTTGTCTTTGTGCCTTCAATCAAAATGCATGCGCTGTGTACATGAACTGTGACTTTGTGCGTCAAAAATTCTTCTTCCATCCTTTCCCTGCTCTGTCCCCCCTCGCCTTTTGTCTTCCGAATTCATTTCATCCCATACCACTAGTTCTCTCGACTCGTCCGTCTACAGAGTCCGTCAGAGAAGAATACATTCTTTCGACGCGACTTCTCTTTTCAAGTAGTCCAGTCAAGGCACTCATCAAGGTTGAGGGCAACTTGACAGGCGGCAGGCTGAGTACAGACAGGAAGGAAAAGAGAGAGAGGGTGGTGGTGGTGGGATGATGGTTGAGCTGTTCCTGAAGGGGTAGAGAGACGGGAAGGAACCAGACAGCCTCGCATGGAAAGAAGGAACAACGAAGGGATAAGAAAGGAAACAGCTTCTCGAGGAGGGGATGGGCAGGGAGGGAATTGAGAAGAAAGAGGAACATACAATAACTAATTCAGATAGACGGTGGGAAGGGGGGGCCGATCGTCTTGACTGCACGCCCATTCTGTGCATGTGTTTGCGTCTCTGAACGTAAAGACTTTCTTTGTGTGTCCGTGTCTGTTGGGTCTGGTGAGGAAGGAAGGAAATGTCTCTCTCGGCAGACAGGCAGAAGAGCTGCCGATTTTTGAGACAATCGCAGAAAGAAGAGACACAGACAGACCGACATTCATTCGAGGGGAGGGTCGTCATGGGTGCTTTTTCCTTCTTTCGAGTCTTTGGGAGAAGTGGGAGGAACTGACGGAATGGGCCCGTTTCTGATGTTCTCTCTCTTCTCTCGCCCCTCGGTCTCGAGCAATCGCACCCTCCATGCGACTTCATTCCTCCTCTTCCCTATATGACTGTGTTTGTGCATTTCTGTCTGATGAATTCATCCCCCCCACAGATCTCTGATTGTGAGTGAAATTCGCATAGTTCGTGTTCGCTTGTTCTTGGGCATCCCCTTTTTCAATCCATCGATGCGTGACGAGGTTGGTTGTGAGCGCATTCTTGACTGAAGGTCGCTCGTGTTCTCCTTAAAATTCGATTCTTCATCTTACTCGTGCTTCGTTCGCGTTCGCGTGTTTGGCGTGGCATTTCTCGTCCTGACATGACTTGACCTTTTTGAAACACCCACTGAAGAAGAGGCTTCGCGGCCGAGAAGGGTGTGTGTCCTGTCTAATGTCATCTTTGCGACGTGTTTTTGATCTTCTCTTGTGCATGTTGCTTGTCCGTTCCTGTGACTGCATGCCGACTGTGCCTCGTACTCCTTCCTGTGTTGTTGGGTTGCGCAAATTTTGACCTCTGTGTGCGCCCTTCATAGTGCAAGTGAAAGAACGAAAAGAAAAATTCAATTTGTCCTGACAGATGCATGATTTGTTCTGGAAAGCTTGAAATAAATGTTTGTTTCCTTCTTCCCCCCAGACCAGCCTTTTGTCTCCTCTCTTTCATGCAAATCATGAGTGCGGAAAAAAAGAAATACAGCACCCGTTTGTCCGAAGACGCCATCGCGCGTCGCCTGTCTGTCTCACCACAGCCGCAACCGCAGCTGGAGCAAAGCAAGGGGATCAAGGAAAGCTTACCACGTGGAGCAGCAGAGAAGAAAAAAACAGGCTCGGTCGATGACAGACAGGAGAATGAACGCAAACGGCGCATGCGTGCTTCGTCTGTCAGTTGTCTACTGGGTTTTTTTCTTTTGTGTGTGTCTCCGAAAACTGCCCAAGAAGAAAAGGTGAAGCGTTACCTCCACGGAAAAAACGTTGGAGGGAGACACTTAAGTGAACAGATTGCAGTGTGCATGCGTGTGCGTTTCTCTCCAAGTGCAGTGGAGAGGAACATACATGGAGCAACTGGTGTAAGAGGACAGATGGATGGAAGCTGTCTTGGGCAGATTCACCAAACATGCTTCAGGATCGCGAAAAGAAAAAAGAAACGTGGTTCCTTTCCCTTTTTTTGGTCTTTCTTTCTTTTCTTTTCGGGGAAGGATGGGAGTGCACCTGTCTTGGCTACAACAGACATGAGGACGCGTGGTTCTCTGCCGTTCCCCTGGAGGACATCCACTTCCGCTTGATTGGTTTGTCACCAGCCGCACTGTCACCTACCTGCCGGTTCAGTAAGGCTGAGGGGAAAAGACTCAGACCCCACACGCACCTCCTCTGTTGGACAAGATGTGTGCAGGGCCCTCCTTTCGACGCTTCGATTGACGGATTGACTGAACTTCTTTTCTTTTTTCAGAAGACCACTTCGGTGTTCTTTGCGCTCAAACTGCTACTGTGAAAGACAGAGCGTGGAGTGCCTAATTGCTGACGTATTCGTACAATGTGCTACAATATATTACGCGTTCATCACAGTAGCATTAATACAATTAAAACACACTGTAGATAACACATATGTTTTTCTCTAGGTTTTTCTGGTATCATAATTCTGATCAATTATAATACTAAATTGAGCGTAAATATAAAAATAAGAATCTCTCATAAGAATTAATTAAAGTATTAAGGTAAAAGACTAGAACCTCCCTGGACCTAAGTGTCACTTAAAAAAATATAATCAAGATGATTTCTATCTGCGGCATCATTTTTCAAGAGACCATCCACACTTGCGGCGTACACGGTCAAGACACCGTCCAGATATGCGGCTGTGGCTTTCAAGACAACGTAAATGATCCGCGCTTGCGGCGCGGACTTTCAAGCTTATCCAAAAATGCGGCTTAAACTTTTAAGTGGTAGTTAGGTTCAGGGAAGTCAAG
Source organism: Chromera velia (assembly GCA_018398765.1). NCBI lineage: Eukaryota > Chromeraceae > Chromera > Chromera velia. The sequence goes on along the minus strand of JAHBMJ010003367.1, from coordinate 34,915 downwards.
ACTAGGTAACATAACATAGTGATGATGATGATGATGTGACTTAAGTTACTTAACCCGCCAGCCATCGTGTCCCAATGGCAAAAGGCAGTCTGGGAGCATTCATGTCATATTGCAAAGTTAGGAGCATGCTAGCGATTGCTCACATAAAGCGGCCGAACTTCAGGACTACTAGTATAGCATTGATCTGCGGTAAAAGATCTCAACTTAGATGTCAACATTATATATGCATAAATAAAATTTTCTCAATATTTGGGGGCCGGGCATCTTTTCATAGCAGAGCAGATTGTATAACATAGTATAGCATATGTTCTATCGAAGTAAAGTCCTAGAAAAAGAAAAAAAGAAATAAAAGTGATTAAAGGGTGAGAATTAAACAAAGAAAAAAGAAAGGAGAAATACCAGTGGGTAAGGGTACACAGTATGGTTAGGAGTAACGATAGTAGGATGGTTACTGGGTGGCCGCTAGGCCGCCCGGGTTACCAATTTCACGGTTACGGTAGTAGTTTTTAGTCCCATGACCATGATAGTGGTAGTACTGCATATTTTCCATAATACTAGTCAACTTTAAACCTGTTTTACCTAGTTTTACCATCAAATCTAGAATCAACAGAGGCTACAGAGTAAATGCCAATGTTGCTAAACTCTTAGGTTTGAGATATTAATCTATCTCTATGAATAATGGCATTATGATGCTGCAGTGCGAGCATTGATTGTCCAACTGTGTGATAATGCATACTATAAATGTCCGAACTGTGTAAACCAGACAGTCAAGGTCACTTAGTAAGGCCTGTCAGGGCTGTGCGAGGCGTCGACCTCTGTACTCAGCTCAGTGTGTTGAGCAACCGTAATTGCACTTCCTCACAAGAAGACCAACGTCATTGAATGAGAACTGCATGAGCCTGCCGTACAAGGCTCGGCTTCGGTATGTCTGGGATGCACCGCGATGCACATGAATAACTGTGTAGTGACTGTACTTCCACTCTGACTCGAACTCCAACAAATCTAGCTAACGAATGCGATATTGGGGGGTGACTGGGAGATCGGTATGTCGCTGCCTTTCTACCCAGACTTATGCGGCCGGTCAGCCCTGAAGTGGATGCGTGGCTTGCCTCTTCTGGCCAGGAGGGAAACACAGGAAAGAAAAAAGAAGAACGAAGAATGAAGGAATCAAGAAGCGGGCCGCAAAAACACAGGAAAGAAAAAAGAAGAACGAAGAATGGAGGAATCAAGAAGCGGGCCGCAAAAACATAGGAAAGAAAAAAGAAGAACAAAGAATGAGAGGGGAGAGAGGAAGAAGAAAAAACTTCACTACACTACGTCTCACGACAAGACAAAAAAACTGAAAACCGCCAGACACAGTGAACAGTAAACTAGGAAAAAGCGGACTACTCAGTCCTGTTTCCTAGTTTCCCACGTACAGTATGCATGAGAAAGCACTGATCACTGCCAAACTGAAGCCTTCGTCAATTGTCTGTCTGCTCTGACAGGGGACAGAAGAGAAACGATTCCATAATTTTGACCATAAGTAAGGTTAACCTTCCGAACGTCTTGGTCCGAACTACCATGGTAGTGGTAGGGGCCTTTGGGCTCTTAAGTTACCGCCCCATGGTTACCAAAATGATGGTAACTCGCCACCCCTCCACAGGGCCCGGTAGTAACTCCTAACCATACTGTGTAGGCAAGGGAGAGATACGCATGAGCAGAACAGCCGTAAGAGCTTAAATATATCGAAAGAATCACAAAGTTGGCACAAACTGCTTTCTGGGCCTATTACCAGCCTAAAGCCAAATAACGCGCGGTGTGGATTCGACTGGGGATTTGAAGTAGCCGAATCTGAGGCTCTGATTCTGAGCGCGGTACAAAATCGATCAGTCAGAAAGCCGAATAGTCGGGTAAAAGAAGAACTGAATAGTGCATGGCAATTATAGTCGACTCGCTGCGTATGCATGGCATGCATGCAATCAAAAATCGAATTGAATCAAATTTAATGCCGCATCCACAACAATTCCGCTTCATAAAAACATCGAGATTGAGAATCAAGAATCGAAGTTCAATCTTGTATTCGTCGTGAGGTTGAGGTTCCACCCTCCTTGAGTCCCCCTGACGGATCCGAGGATTGTGACAGCAGTTACTGAACTCCAAGACCCAAACTTGTATCTTTAAGACTCTGAATCTATTTCCAAACTTCAGCTTCTAGGTATATCTTCACTCTTCTGCCCTATTCGAGGCCAAGCGAGCTAAGAGTAGAACATAACATATAGCATTGATGTTCTAGGTTTTACCCGCAGTCCACTGCCGGAGGTCGGCTTACACCGCATTAATTAATTCATAGCAGCATTTCAAAAACAGTGTTGCCTTCAATATACAATTTCTAATATAATTTATTCTATTTTTTTTAGTACTTTCTATATTAAGGACAACTAGCTGTCTAAAGTGCATGGCCGATATACTTTAGTCATATCTCTTGATTAATTGACTAGTTCATTGATTGATTGATGCCAAACCTTCAATGGAGTTATCACTCTAGGGAGGCGTATATACATGTTGTTAACCAACAAGTTAAACTTACTTGAACTAGACCAAAACGGAAGTTAAACAGCTATAACAAGGTATGCAGCAGCGATTCAAGTTCCTTCTTTGATTTTTAAAACTTGTATCAATATAAAAAATGAGTGGTTTCCTACGTTACGGTTGCCACGACTCAACCTCGAGCCCTATACAAATTATACTGCAGCCTACGCAAGTCGAATATTGAAGCATCTGTTTAAATTCAGTGCAAGCCCCTCCATCGCTTATGGAGAGCAAAGAAAGATGGCGAGCCCACTGGTCAAGTCTCAGACGGATCGAACAGCTTTTAAAGCTGCAAGACATCTCCGAAAGAACCCAGAGAGACTAAGGCCCCGGCTGTAGATCGACTCAAAAAGAGAAACAGAAAAGAGTTCGAGAGTCGAAAAGAGTGCAGTGACATACGGCCGAACGAAGACTTCCCATGTTCCTCCATCCCTCTCAGCCTCCCTCCCTCTCTCTCTCCCTCTCTCCCCGAAGATCTCGAAGTCGCCTCGGTCGTCGACCTGACACGTACCACCAGGTCGGACTCCAAATCCACTGAACGCTCAAACGACACACGTTTTGGTCGGGGTCACACTAATTGGGGACCTTCAATTGCGTTCAGCGGCGCGATGAACTGAAGAGAATGCACAAAAAAGGGTCAAGCATCTGTGAGCCGGCGAAGGGTCAAGCATCTGTGAGCCGTGTTTGCTGCTTGGAGATCTTTTCACTCAAGGACCCATCCTTCCTTCAGTGACAAGCTTTCCTCGGCCCTTCATGCCCTTTCACTGGCATCTCTCCTCTCGAGCGCTTCCCGTTCACTCCGCTCCGGCCAGCGCTTGTTCGCCCTTGTACGAGGGGTGAAGCATCCATTGCAAGTCCCTCCATTGCTTATGGAGAGCAAAGAAAGATGGCGAGCCCACTGGTCAAGTCTCAGACGGATCGAACAGCTTTTAAAGCTGCAAGACATCTCCGAAAGAACCCAGAGAGACTGAGGCCCCGGCTGTAGATCGACTCAAAAAGAGAAACAGAAAAGAGTCGAAAAGAGTGCAGTGACACACGCCCGAACGAAGACTTCCCATGTTCCTCCATCCCTCTCACCCTCCCTCCCTTCCTCCCTTTCTCCCTCTCTCCCTCTCTCCCCGAAGATCTCGAAGTCGCCTCGGTCATTGATCTGACACGTACCGCCAGGTCGGACTCCAAGTCCACTGAACGCTCAAACGACCCACGTTTTGGTCGGGGTTACACTAACTGGGGACCTTCAATTGCGTTCAGCGGCGCGATGAACTGAAGAGAATGCACAAAAAAGGGTCAAGCATCTGTGAGCCGGCGAAGGGTCAAGCATCTGTGAGCCGTGTTTGCTGCTTGGAGATCTTTTCACTTAAGGACCCATCCTTCCTTCAGTGGCCGCCTTTGATCTTCGACCGCCAATGAGTCTGCACACATTGTCAATCATGAGACTCTGGGCGGCAGCGAATGTCGGATATTGAAAATGCCACTGATTTAGCCAGTCCCACTGCCCTTCCAGATATTCTTCACACTTCGAGATGCTCATGAGATCAAGGCAGAGCCTCATTCCTCAGGTCGGTGGCCTTTGGTTGTCACGGAAGACCATCAAAGACCATGGAGAATCGCAGCAAGCGATCTCAAAGACGTTTGCCGTTTGACTGTATGTTATCCTGCACAGAAGAGAAACGGGCAATTAACGTGTTTGAAGTTCAAAATGTTTTGAATGGCGAATTGGGGCGGCCCATTCGCTGACTTCGCAAAGGACGGTGAAATTTTGGCTCATCCCAATAAAGGAGTGAATTTCCGTCCAAGGTCCGGTTTTCGGCCCTCGAAAAGGCTTAATCCACAGTTTGTTCGCGGTCATCTCTCTTCTGCTTAGATTGGATGAAGAAGACAGCAATTCTAGAAGCCTCAATTCACTCTTTTAATGCGTGGTCTGGAAGAGGTGGTACTTACTTGAGCGACCTTTTGCGCAGTTCCATTGTTGGACGAAATCGACCGAACAGACAAGAACAGAATGGTTTAGGAGAAAGACTGGAATTCCAACTCGGTCGAATCGATCATCTCTCGTGCCAAGTCAATGAGAACATCGGCCTCGTTGTCCAGGGTATGTCGAAGGGCTTTCTTTCGACGCTTGCGGTTCAGTCTGCTCGAGGCATCTTTCACCGCAAAGAGCTTTTCTCTTGCAGCAGCTCAAGAACCCGGAGCGCACTGCAAAGCTGAACCTTTGAGATGACCAAGAGTGCGTGACTAGTCGTTTGTGTTGGAACGGCAGAGCTGATGGGACGCTACGGCTTTGCGAAGCAAGCTTGAGAAAAGGAACCCTGGAGTTTCCTTCAGATGAACCGAAACCAGAGTGCCTTGAACACCAGGTTCGTTTTTCGCATCGGGATATTCAAGGATCTCGTTCAGAATTAGCCATTCAGATCTGGGAGCACCGTTGAGCCCCAGTAAGGAGAATTCGTGTACGAATCGGGATCAAGAAGTCAAGCTTGGGACTGCTCGACAAAGCTTTGCCGCATTTGAGCTTTGGCATCAGCTTCCTGCCTGGATTCACGCTCGGTCAAGGAGCTGGAGTTGTGCGCAAAGGTGGTGGTTCTGTGAGATCGCAAAAAGTCGCACTCCTTCTTCTCCCCTGCAGAAGGCATTTCATTTGCAGAACGCCTGAATACTGCCCGGCTGAAACCTTCTTGGTTGGCATCTTTTGGATCACTCAGTTCTTGGCGAAGTGTGGCTTGATCGAAGTTCGTTCTTGCAGTCCCGTCTTGAGGGTGCAGTCTGTCAAAGAGGAGGTTAGAGAAGCACGAAGCAGGACTGTCAGAACGTTCGAGCGATTGGCAAGGCGGCGCAGTCCCTTCGCATGACAGTTCATGATTACATGAAGCTTTACAGAGTCCTCAGCGAATTCCCGCCATAGCGACCTCATTCAAGCATGTGCGTCTGCATGTTTCAATTTGCATATTTATTGATGTACGTACGTATCGATACAAGACTGCATATGCAGATCGATACACAGACGAACAATGATATAACTGTATACAAAAGGTGCATGCATGTTGCACAATATATATATATATATATATATGAAGTACGTGTTGCACGAAGTGTTGCATGCATTTAAAATTGCGCGAAAAGCCCTTTTCTGGAGTCTTGGGGGGCACACACTGAATATTTTCAGCTTCAAATTCTTCTCTTCGGGTGGTCGCACGAAGCTATTTTGTCCCGAAAACTACTCGTCGACCGAGTTGCATGTATGCAACACTATATATATGCAACACTCAATCGTGAAACCATGAAATTGAAAGATACTGAGAAATTGATACAAATGTGAAAAATATGTATACGTATGCATACATGCAGGCGCACAAATCAGTCCTCACACATGCATGTACGTACATATCATGCATTTGCAGCTACTGTCTGTACGTGTCTGTATATATACCTGATACGCCAAATTGTTGCTCCGGGCATCGTTCGCGTCCTGCGAAAGGGTTTGCCGAGTTGGTCTCTAAAGGTCACGTGCATCAATACGAATGTCTTCAGGGGGTAACGAGACGGATTCCGGGGCAGGGGAAGGAAGTGGCCAGGTCACTTCAAGAACCCGCTCCGACTCCCCTCTTGACACCAGAAGAACGGTGATAATTGGGTCGTTCGCAGTCGTGTTTGTCCTGGCCTTAATCTCCGCCATAATTCTGGTCCTTCACCGCGGTATCATCAAACCACTGGGCGTTAAGAACGGTCAGCGGCACACATAGCGCATACGCGCGCGCGCACACACACACACACACACACACACACACACACTTTCACACACACACTTTCACACACACACTTTCACACACACACGGTCACACACACACACACAAGAGAGAGAGAGAGAGAGAGGTGCTAAAGGAAGGAAAAAAGGGTGAGAGAAAGGAAGGGAGGGCAGAAGGGAAAAAAGATTGGTTTGTTTGAATACTCTGTCTGTTCCCGTCTGTTCGCATAAAGATGAATTTCTACTCATTTCTGCATGCAGCTTCGAGCACACAACCTCACCACTTCGTTCATGTGTCGGATATCCACCTCGACCCTCTCTATAATCCAGAAGTCGGAGGGAAGAAGTGGTGCCGAAACGCCACTGATGAAACGTATGAGAAGTATATCCATGACATTCTTGGTCAGGATGCTTTCTTCCTGTCAAGATACACAGACATTTTTGGGTCCTTCAAGGAAAAATTTGGACCCGGCGCGCCTGCAAGCACGGACTCGGAAGTCGCTTTTCCGAACCCCCAGGTTGAATGGCAAGAAAATCTCCTTCGTTCTGAAGGCGAACAGACCTGGTTCGACCAAGGAGCGTTACCTGCCTACTATGGTCGATTCAATTGTGACAGCCCGAGATCGCTATTTAGCACCATGATGTCCAGTATCTCTGGTGTGATGAATGGCCGTATCGTGCCCAGAGGTCCAGAGCCGGCTGGGGAGGACGCAGACGATGACGAGAAGATTTTTCTTTCAGCAAACTTTCTGCGGGGGGCTTCGGTTCGGAAGCTGTCGAATCTTCTCAGCGCTGCCTCAGAGGTTGCTCCCTCGACAACTGGGGGGAGCGACTTACGCGATGGACAAAAGCCCGATGTCCGTTTTCTGATCTCGACGGGGGACCTTGTTGCACACAACTTGGAAGCAGCAACAAAAAATGCCACGTCAGTTGGGGACTGATGGCAAGTAGTTCTGACATTGAGGAATCGAGAAAGACCATTTCTGATTCTTTCGGGGTTTGCTCATTGCAACCGTGTAGCCTATTTCAGCCTTTCAGTCTTTCGAGGGAACAGTCTGTCGTGCACAGTTGATAGCAGAGCTCGGTACAAAAGATGACCGAATAAACTCAAAAAATTCGTCTTGTGTGCATGGCGTGTTTGCAGACTGGTGAGGCTCGCTCGCTTTGCCATCGTCAGAGATGTCTCCAAACAGGTCAACCGGCTCTTCTGGAAATTTGCTTAGGACTCCGATTGAGCTTCTTCCCATTTCTTGCTGACACTCTTCACTTCCAATCACCCTCCCTTTCTAACTTGTTCTTTCCCTCTTTCACTGCTTCTCCTCTCATCTGTCCCTCTCCCCATTTTTCCTCCCCTCACTTGTTCCGTTCGGCCTCCTTCCCCTCCACTCATTCACTCTGTGCACATTCCTTCGTTGATTCATTCGTTAGTGCCTTCTGTTTTCTTCTTTGGCCTCCTTCTTTGCAGATTCGGGCAGCTCTGGAGGTCGGCGGCCGTCCCCAGATTCCCTTCGTGCAGGTCATCGGGAACAACGACCTTGACGGGGACTACGCCATTCCATTCACCGAGGAGGAGAGGGAATGGTACCTGGAGCTCTACAACGCGATGAAAGGATTTTCCATTCCAGAAGACGACGAGGAGATCAAGAAGGTGCGTCTATCATATTATGACGCAGAGTGATTTGCATGTGCAAAGGAGCAGCAGGCAGCAGAGATTCCTACCATTCCTTCCAACTTGCAAAACAATGACAGTCTCGAAGTGGTTGTCGAGCAGGACAAAATCCAACAACTATCACACGACAGCCCAGGAATGTTCTGCTGTGGTTTCTCTGTACCTGTGCAGGACTTTCTCAAGGGTGGATATTATTCGCAGCGAGTCGTGGAAGCAAGCGGGGATCAGGGGGGGGAGGGGGTTCTGCCAGGGTCGCAGCGGTCCGGCCTTCGTGTCATCAGTCTGAACACAAATTACTGGAGCACGACTGCCTGGAAGAAAAAACAAATGGAGCCTCCAGAAGATCCCGGTAATTTTTGGTACATTTTCCTACCATACTGATTCCCTTTGGTCTGCCGACCGTCTCTTTCTCCTTTCTCTTATCTTTCTCTTTGGCCCATATCTGCTGACAGTTGCCGACTCAAGAGAACCCCTTATCTTTCGTGAAAGAAACTTTCAGGCTATGCCAATTGTACTCTACGTTGGAGGGTGGTCGAACTTCCGTCGTTGATACTCTTTAAGGCTGCTAACCTGAATGGCATTCTTCTGCAATTGATTGGGTCCAGCATTTTTCAAAGCTGACTGCCACCCGCCTCCTTCTTTTCTGTCTCTGTGTGCGTTTGTACATCCGTAGAGGACCAATTTGAGTGGCTCGAGGGGACACTGCGGAGAGCACAGGAGGCGGGGGAATCGGTCAGCGGACACCCATGCAGTCTGCATCATCTCCCGCACTGTGGTCTTCGGTTTGGTATACACACATCTCTCTCTCCCTCCCTCCCTCCTTCCACTTTGATTGCTTCAGCTTCAACCTCGTATTCATTCAGCTTTCTCTGCGAATCACGCAGGTGTCTGTTCGAGGCGCCAGAGATTAGAATTTTCTTTCTTCAAATGTGTTTTTCTTCCGGTTCTGCAATGTCTACATGACATGATTCCTTTTTGCAGGTAATAATTGCGGGTCATGTGCCTCCCGGATTCAACGCAGTCTTTAAAATTGGCGTTGATTTTGAAGTACAGTTTTTACCCAAATATCAAAAGCGCCTGACCGACATTCTGAAGAAATTCAAGGAGATCGTCGTTGCCGGAATTTTTGGTCACTACCACAGGGACTCGTTGAGGATAATTCTTGAAACTGAAGGCACCCCCAATTCCAAGGCACTCATCCCTATTATTTTGGGGGGGAGTTTGACTCCCCAGAGTGGAAACAACCCCACATGGCGTCTGTTTTCATACTCACCGAGTGCTGTCACCTTCCAAAACGCCTTCCAATTTTTCTCCGACCTCTTCTCGTTTGGGATTCTGGGTTCTTACAACCCCCCGGACACACAAGACGTCACGACCCTTGACCGCAGTGCGAACGAGGAACCCCAGACAGAGGACAACGACGACCTGGGGCCTTCCAAGATGGGGCCTTCGTGGGAACTGGAGTACGAATTTCGGGTCAGCCAGTCATTCAGTCAGTCAGTCAGTCAGTCAGTCAGTCAGGCAGTCAGTCAGTCAGTCAGTCAGTCAGTCAGGCAGTCAGTCAGTCAGTCAGTCAGTGAATCAGGCAGTCAGTGAGTGAGTCAGTGAGTCAGGCAGGCAGTCAGTCAGTGAGTCAGTCAGTCAGTCAGGCAGTCAGTGAGTGAGTGAGTGAGTCAGTCAGTCAGTGAGTCAGTCAGTCAGTCAGGCAGTCAGTCAGTGAGTGAGTCAGTGAGTCAGGCAGTCAGTCAGTCAGTCAGTCAGTCAGTGAATCAGGCAGTCAGTGAGTGAGTCAGTGAGTCAGGCAGGCAGTGAGTCAGTGAGTCAGTCAGGCAGTCAGTGAGTGAGTGAGTCAGTCAGTCAGTGAGTCAGTCAGTCAGTCAGGCAGTCAGTCAGTGAGTGAGTCAGTGAGTCAGGCAGTCAGTCAGTCAGTCAGGCAGTCAGTCAGTGAGTGAGTCAGTGAGTCAGGCAGGCAGTCAATCAGTCAGTGAGTCAGTCAGTCAGGCAGGCAGGCAGGCAGGCAGGCAGGCAGTGAGTCAGTCAGTCAGTCAGTCAGTGAGTGAGTCAGTCAGTGAGTCAGTCAGTCAGTCAGTCAGTCAGTGAGCCAGTCAGTGAGTCAGTGAGTCAGTGAGTCAGTGAGTCAGTGAGTCAGTGAGTCAGTCAGTCAGTCAGCCAGCCAGTCAGTCACTGAGTCAGTGAGTCAGTGAGTCAGTCAGTCAGTCAGTCAGTCAGTGAGTGAGTCAGTGAGTCAGTCAGTAAGTCAGTCAGTCAGGCAGGCAGGCAGGCAGCCAGCCAGTCAGTCAGTCAGTGAGTCAGGCAGTCCGCCAGTCCGCCAGTCCGCCAGTCAGCCAGCCAGCCAGCCAGCCAGCCAGTCAGCCAGTCAGCCAGCCAGTCAGCCAGTCAGTCAGCCAGTCAGCTAGTCAGTCAGTCAGTCAGTCAGTCAGCCAGTCAGGCAGGCAGGCAGGCAGGCCAGCCAGCCAGCCAGTCAGTCAGTCAGGCAGCCAGTCAGTCAGTCAGTCAGTCAGTCAGTCAGTCAGTCAGTCATGTGCAAACGGCTAGACTATGCTTTCAACAAAAACGAAAGCAATCGAATAATTGACTTTCTGAGGTCTTTTGTGAATCCGCACGACCAGCCACCCGCGTATTGGAGAGACCCCACAGGGCGTCTTGTACTGCTGCATCCGTCTGATTTTGCTTCCGCTCTTTTTGTAAATCTTTTTCAGTGATGTAGTTGAACCATGCTGTTCGCTTGCGCATATCTATTTCACATCGTGGGGAAGTGCAGAGAACCTACGAGACGCCGGATATGAGCGCGGCATCGGTGCAAAAGGCGATCGAGATGGCTCTATCCCAGTCCAGCCACTATAGGTCGGTCAGCATACATGAATGTTGAATCTCTGAATGGTCAGTAAAACACATGAAACCAGTCAACCATGCCTGAAGTTTGTCGACTGTGCCACCTCTGCTGACTGCATGCTTCAATCTTCCCACGAGCACGCAACGTTTTTTCCTTCAAACACTGGCCCTTCCTCTCGATTTTCTCTTCTTTGACAATTGGATTCGTTTAACTGCGCTACAATTTGGCTTTTTCGTCTTTGTTCGTTGCTTCTTTGTCACCCGTTTTCCCTCAGAGTGTGCTCGTCTGAAATACTCAGAGAGACAGGGACTTGCTTTTGCTTTTTATCGCAGTCCCCTGCATCTGCTGCTTGTTGCGTCGGTCTCCCAATTTTTTAGAGGGCCTAGAAAACCATTCGGGTAAATAAACCGTGCATCCCCACCTTTTCTAAAAACACTGACGACTCTCTCCCCGCTCACAATTGTGCAGGACTTTTGTGGACCGAGAAGAGGCCCAGCCATCCTCTCCCGACTTTTTGAAGGCCTGCATGCTCACCTCACTGTCTCTTGAGACTATGACAGAATGTGTCAAGAACGCCCTTCCAGATCCTTCTTTGGCCGACACGCCGAATCGGGCTGTGGCTGGAAGAAGACAGAAAAAGAAAACATTTCCCGCCACAACTCGGAGGGTTTTTCCGGTTGCCACTGCCAAAAGTGTGAACAAATCGAAAAGAAGCTGGAAAGTTTCCCAAAAGACTCCGCAAACAGTCTACTGAATGGTCGTATGGAATGTAGAGAGCAATACTGCATACATAGTAGTAATTATAGACATTGGAATATTTTCAATTGCTTCAAAAGATCTGTAAAAATTTATATTAAGAGAAATACAATAAAATCAAAAAATATTGACTTCATATTCATAAAATGAGAAAGTACATTTTTTAAAAATATTAGTTAAAGAAAATTAGTTTTCATTCTAGCTGTGCCTTTTCCTTCCTTTCTTCGTTCTTTTCTTTTTTTTTTTTTCTTTGCTCTTAATTTTTTTTGAACCACTTTTTTAAGCTGCCCGTCAGGAAGAACTAGTCCCGCCTGACCGTGAAATGACACTGAAATCGAAAAAGTCCTAGAAAAAGTCTTAGAAAGATTAAATCAGTATAATTAAACAATCGAGTTAGATATTTTGTATAACCGTTTTTTTGTATATCAAAGAGTAAGACGGTGTTTTTAATAGAGATTGCAACAACGGAATCGGAACAAAACTAAGAACGAAGAAATCTGGAGCTTATCATCAATGATTCATCATGATAAGCTTAATTTAAACTGAGACTGGCCAGACCTGTGCGGGCCGGCCAGAATTTAAATTCTCTAGAAGCCGCATGTCAGACATTTGACTGTAATTTCGACAGGGGGCGCGGGATGCCAATCCTAGCTAATCCTTAGTCAAACAACTGTTGCTTAAATACACATTGCATATAAGTGATTTCATGATATTAACTATAGGATATTAAATGTTGAATTTCACTGTTGACTAGACTGTTGATCATGTATGTATTGCACACAGTGCAACCAAGTGTAGCAGACTAAATTGTACAACTAGTCTAGCAATTGATCTTGTTAAAGTATTGTTCACAGTCAAAAAACTCATAGCTATGGAAGGCTGATTTCTAGGCTGATTTAGACGCTGATGCAAAGCCGCCTACACGCTAGGCCCTCTAGTAGGCCCTACACTCTGAAAAAAAATAAATTAAACAAAAAAGAAGTAAGCAATCATAATATATATTCAAGTTCTTTAAATTTATTTTTTTTATGGATCGATCGATTCACAAAACAAGAGTTGTGTTTTGTGCAATATTGTGCAACCTAACATGTGTAACATGCTCTATAGGCATGGTCTTTAGATAGATTTTGTGATTGATCGCGATTTTGTGTTAGATTAGATTTTTACCCCCCTAAATCTAATATAATCATCTGTCTAAAAAATCTAAAACATAAAATTAATTTAAATTTAGATTACATTATACTCTTTGGGGCTCAGTGTGAACCCTATAGTCGTCTTTCTGACCATGGGAAGGAGTTCCCGGAAGGTAGAAATTCCAAGACTTCAGTGTTTCTTAGAGCGTTTCCCGGTAAGTTCTAGAAGAAATCCAGGGATAAGGTTTTTATGAATTAGTTTAGATTAGTTAGATTAGTTAGATAAAATTTTTTTTTGTGAAGATCTAATACGTATAATCTATCTAGCGACCACACTTAGAACATGCTTTATAACATGTGTACTGTAAGTCTGTAACAGTTGAATAACGTTCTTATAATACCTCAAAAACAGTGGCTTGTGATGATTACATCATTACAAAAAAAAAGTTAAAAATTAAGATTGATGCCAATACTATCAATAGTTTTTTTTGTCTTTTTACACTGGCAGTGTAATTGATTGATCAATTAAGTTCAGAAAACATCTTGTGTTAACTAGTAGTAACTAGTGTGAACCGTTCTTCTATCACACACATTGGCATAGACGTCAGAATTTTTTTGATTCTTATTATATATACAGTGTAATAACAATAATTATAAGCTTTTAACATAAGTTAGTGCATGTATACTACGATACTATAGTAATTCATAGATGTTAGTTAATTTAATAATATTATTTATAGAATAGTATTGTTAATTGGCTTTGTATAACAAAATAAAATCAAAAGTCACCCTTGAATCATATTTATTTTTTAAAATATTTTTTGCATCGTTTTATTTCGATCCGTCCAAATCGGCTAAATTTTCGGGTTTTGATCGGTTTTGCACACTTGATATAACAGTGTTTTTTTCATTCAACTTGAAAAACTCTTTGTGGTTTACTGTCATCGCAGCAGGGATCGTCTAAGGTTCAGTGCATAAGAGATCCCCTCTGCCATGACCCGGAGCCTTGGAAGAGTATATTTAAGCTCAGTTGATGCGCAATAAAATTTTGAAGACGTGGAGCAGGGTGTGGCAAGACGGACTGCCACATGTCTGGTGATTGAGACTGTCGTTCAACGATCACGGTCGGGCGGTCGGTCAGTCGGAGGTCAGATAAGATGGAGGAGCTCTGCTGACAGGATGGGATCGACCGATTGACAGCGAAAACAAGAAATCCTTCAAATGGGCGCACACAGGATTTATGCCTCTTCGAAGGCCATGCGCGCAAGCATGTGCACATGTATGCGCTGTAGAATTATTGCAGGAACTTCAAGCCATCTACCAAACAAGCATGACTCGAGACGTTAGGGGAAGCACATGAGGTGGCATGCAGAGGGATGAAAGAGAGGAAGGACGGAGAAAGAGGTAGTGAAAGGAATGAAGGAACGAAAGAAGAGAGGAAAAAGGAAGAAAAAGCGACGTAGTAAACGAATGCATGACGAGATGGAGGAACGAAACGAGAAGGGCGGGAGAGAAGTGATGAGAGAAGTCTGTCTTCTTTTCTCTTGACCTTCACCCACAAAGATTGCTCTCTCCCAGTTCTCTCCTCGCTGCTATCCCTGCTTGAAGGAAAGAAAAGAACAAACAATCGGGGGGTGGGGTGGGGGGGATTTGGTTTGACGGCTGCCCTCGGCATCTCATCGGTTTGTCACATCAGGGTGCAGCAGCAACTCGAATCTCCCCCCGCCTTGCCGACTGACGGCAGGGTTTTCTTCGGAGCCCGCGCTCCGAGGGAGAGTTGATTTTCTGCCTTCTCCACTGAGCTCATCTTTGCATCTGCCCCAATGTCGGCAGCCAGCCCGCCATCAATGTCATCCTCCCCCTCAATTTCGTCAACTACATCGAACACCTCCTCGTCATCGACTGTGACTTCGGGTAGGGGTTCCTCTCCCTCTTCGTCTGCGCCGTATGGCTCGGGCGGCTCATTTCGGAGCAGGACAGTCAACCTCATATCCGGCAGTCTTTCGTGTCCTTCCGCATCTTTCGACACTTGCTCCTTCTTTCCGTATGCCGTTGTGGACAACACCTTCTCTTGACCTGGCTGTGCACCCACCACCGAGTCCACAATATCGAGTGCCATCGCCTTTCTTTCTACAGGCTTCTTCTCTGAGGACACATCCTGACCTAGGAGCAGCTCGACTAGTGTCGATTTATGGGGCTCCAGATCTTTTGGATTTGCGTCAAAGGAGAGGGAGAAGATCAAAGTGCGGGCGGTGAAATCGTCCTCCGGGTCTTCGCTCTGATGCATCCGGAGCTCGTGCACACACCCTGCGGAGGAGACGGGAAGTCTCCACAGGACTTTGCCGTATTGTTCGGTGTCATCTTCTTCCTCGAGGGCTAAGGCTTCTTTGCTGGGAGGGGGGGGCATGAAGGTGACGGGGGTGGGGCGGTTTCGGTTGGATACTCCTGAGGAATTATCAGAAGCCTTGGCGCCCGGCATCGACCCTTGATAGGCCCCGATGGTTCCGAAGAGGTCAAAAAAATCGGAGTAGGGCATCCAGAAGGACCCATCGTCCTTCGCAGAGAATTTGACTGCCTTTGCAACCTCAGGGTGCTGTGCCCATTTATTCGATTTGTCTGACCACGCACCATTCCACTCCTTCGCATTTCCCCACGGGTTTCGGACCTGCAGAAGGAAGGACGATCGATCGATTTACACTAGGATTACTCTGATTCCTTGCTTTGCATGGTTGCGTTCCAATGTGAAAATGTCACAAAACATAATTGCATTGCGGTGCTTGGGCCATCCATCGATCCATCAAAGGCTGCTTGCGTGCATGCATCAAAAGACTGTAGATAATATCTGTGAGTCAGTGCACCTACTGTATCAGTTCATCAACACGTCACGATACTTCACATGGCCTTTACCCATGAGTTTTGGACCTGCACCGCCACCGAATCGACATTCGTTTCGTTTCCTGATCACATGAGGCTTGTTCGCACACCGCCCAATACACACAGGCAACCCCAAACCCATAAAAACACAACAAACACTCAACCACCACCCCCCCACCCCCCCCCCACACACACCCGCCTACCTGAACAAGCTGCTGTCCATTGCCTTCATAGGTCTTCAGGACGGAGTACGCGTGTGAGGTCACGAGCCCATTCGTGAGTTCATCCTCGTGCCCCCCGCTGAGAGACGCAGACATCAGGCAGCGTTTGTTGTCCAGATGCTGGAGGTGTTTCCAGAAATCTGCTTTCTTGTGGACTTTGGGGGCCCCCGATGCAGTGTAGGACCCAGACCACCTGTCGAGGGGAATATTTTTGACCACAAGGGTCCACTCCCTCAAATCCTTCCCGTTCTTCATATACCCCTTCAGCATATCTTGCTCACCCCCCATCAGGGTGTGCCATGCCATTGTGGAATTGCCCCCGACCAGATTCTTATACCCCCCCGAAAGTTTGGCGAATGCCTTTTCGACCAGCATCGGCCAGCACTCCCCCCCCTTTCCTCCCGATTTGACGAAATGGGGGTCCCCCCCCTTCCTCCACCATTTCTGGGGAGAGCAGGGGATGAAACAATCAATCTCCATCGTCACCCAGTCCTCCTTGATGCGGTTGTACATCCGCAGAGGAATCTTCCCATTCGAGGGAATATCCCCGACCGTGAACACATTCCGGAGCTGCAGAGAGAAATAACGAACGGACGAAAGAAAGAAAGAAAGAAAGCAGGCAAGTAAGCAAGAAAGAAAGAAAGAAAGAAAGAAAGCAGGCAAGCAAGCAAGCAAGAAAGAAAGAAAGAAAGAAAGCAGGCAAGCAAGCAAGCAAGCAAGAAAGAAAGAAAGCAAGCAAGAAAGAAAGCAAGCAAGCAAGCAAGCAAGAAAGAAAGAAAGAAAGAAAAAAAGAAAGAAAGACAGAAAGAAAGAAAGAAAGAAAGAAAGAAAGTCATGCACAGGATCGAAAAATGACGTGAAAGAGGTGAGTGAATGCCACCGTGAAAGAGAAAGACATGTGAGGAGGCACTCTCGCATATCCATTGTAAAGAGATACAAGTGAAGACGGGAAGGGAACGGAGAGAGAGCAGTAGTCATAAGTGAATACTACAAAGGAAGTTCGAAGACTTGAACCAACAAATGACGCGCTTGCGAATCCGGAATTTGCCTGCCTTGCTATGAGAATTAAATGGATAGAAAAGCGAAACGATCAATCGATCAAAAGGGACCCCAGATCCAGATTTTGACCTGGAAGGAAGGACATATCTGATGGAAGCAAAAGAGAACAAAACATCAGCAGCATAGCCTCGTACTTTTGCCAGTATCAGTGCGTGCATGCAGCAAGCTAGAGGCAGGCTAGCTTCGGAAGACCCTCCAGTCTGTCTTCCTCCATGTTCCCCTCTCTCCCCTGTCTCCCTCCCTGACTGACCGCTTGAGGGAACTCTGCCACTGAGGACATGGCCGCAATCAGCCAACAATCCCCCAGACTGCCCTGCTGCATGTCACAGGGATCTATCTGGTCGAAGAGGGGCGCGCCCTTCATGATATGCTGTACAGGAACCCAACTGGTGGGCATCTTCTGACCGAGACTGGCGGTGCTGTGGGGGAAATCGGGGTCATGCCAGAGGGCATCCCAGTTGGCTTTCTTCGGCACGTACACATCTGCATCCTTCCATGCGGCTGTAAGGGGGGAGTCCCCATTTGCCTTCTGGTAGAAGGCTCCGTTGGCAGTGCAGAGTCTCCATGTGCCCATGGATTTTTTGATGAACAGTTTGTATTTGCTGCCCTCGATATATTTGTACACGGGCATATCGTCAGAGGTCTCGTCTGTCTTCTCCGTGCACACGCGCATGTTGGAGAATCTGTTGTGGTACCAGACGATGTACTGGGGGTGTTTGGACTCGGGTCTTAGCTCGGACAGCCGTTTCTGCATGCCAAGGAAGAAACAAATGAGGGGAAGAAGTCAGTCAAAGGTTTAACAGATGAATGTGAATGAATGCGAGGAAGACTTCCTTCGTGACTGAACGGTCGGAGGGATTGAAAGGGGTCGGGAAGATGTGTTTCAAGACACCCAGACAGAAGAGAGGCCTCACTGCGCTATCTGGGTGCGCGAAAGGATGCAAAAACAAAACAGTACAATGAAAAGAGAAAGAGGAGGAAGGTGCGTCAATCTTCTATGCTTCTATCAGCTTTTTGATTCTGTGTTGATGAAGGAGTGGACGGAGTGTGTGCATCTTCTCTCAAATTGCATGTCAGATTCTTTGTGAGGCAGATATGGTTCGCATCTCTTGAGTTTTGTCGATCAGAATTAAACAAAGCAAAGCAATTCAGATACAAGTGTTGTCCTGACTGACTGACTGACTGACTGACTGACTCACTGACTGACTGACTGACTGACTGACTGACTGACCCACCTTCACTTTGAGAGTCTCTGCATGTGCATCCCCGTATATTTTCTCTGCCATCGTGAGGACCCGGTCGAATTGATCGGCTGCCTCCTCCTTCTTTCCCATCGAGCTCAGAAGAACAGCGAGGCCCAACTCTCTCTTGTAGAGCTGCAATGCAATGCGATGCGATGCAAAGATCGGCAGAAAGGAAAAAAGAGCAGAGAGCCAATCAGACAGTGATCACGCGGAGACGGAGGAGGGATGCGGAGGGAAGAAAGGGAAAACGAGATTGATCGATGACTATCGAGGCCGGCCGATTTTTCTGGCGTCGCATATTTTGTTTGCACACAGCGAATCAGATGATGATGCCTTGTCTCTCTCTCTCTCTCTCTCTCTTTCTCAGACAGATGCTCACATATACACGGCATTTCCACACGCTCATGCAGAGACAGACTTCATAATTCCACCCACCCACACGCACGCCTGGCTTCTCCTTTCAAACAAAATTACATGTGTACTTTTGTCTTTCAGGTTGACCTCCAGGAAGGAACAAATGTTCTTACCCCTCATCAAAAGGGCACACAAATAAATCACACCCACCCACACGCACGTACCTCTTTGCTTGACGGCTTCAGCTTTGCTCGCATGATCTGGAGGGCAGACCGCATCGCATCCTCCGACTCGTCGAGCTTACCGAGTTTGCGTGCGATCGAGGAGACGTTCGCATGTGCGGCGGCGGTCTTGAGATCGTCTCCCAACACGTGAGACAACAATTCCGCCGCCTCCCTCCCATACTTGAACGCTTGGTCCACGTCGTTCTCTTGGAAGTAGAGCTTCGACAATTCGTCCACTGCCATCGCACACTCAATCGTCCTCTCGTCTCCGGCTCTGCCCATCATTTCATAGGCCTTGAGCAGAAGCTCAATTGCGCCCTTGTTGTCTCCCTTGCCCTTCAGACGGGCCGCATCCTTCAGAAGATCCCCTGCCGTAGGCTCTGGGGGGGGAGGGGGGGGTTCGTCTTTTTTCGGGGGGGGAGGGGGGGCTTTTCGTTGTTTCTTCGGGGGTGCCTCTTTGCGCTCTGGGTTGTCCTTGTTCATCGCCATGACTTTTTTGTATGCCACACTGCCCTGTTTGGACAAAAATTTGACTCGTTTGTGGGTTTTTGGGTAGCTGCGGGCAACGACGGGCCAGGCGAGCTTGAAGCAGTCAAGTGCTTCTTCCCACTCTTGTTTGGTCACCATGATAAGGCCCTCAAGAATGGCAGCCTCGGCGTTGGTGAGGGTGACGTGACCGTCGGGGCGCTTGGTGAGGCTTTGAATTCTCTCTGCCAATTCAAGGGCCTTGTCCATCTCTCGAAGGCAACAGTAAGTAGCAGCAAGGTGCATGGCTGCCTTCGCTTTCTGCTTCTTTGTCCCGTGTGCTTTGGCGAGTTTCTCTGCTCGTTCATGGTCCTCCAGTGCTTCGTTGTACTTCCTTTGCTTTCTGTATGCACCCCCTCTGCCGATAAGGTGATAGATCATGGAGGGCGAATCTGCATCCCCCAGTTTCTTTTTGATCTCAATTGCTTTGTTGAAGCGGGGAAGGGCTTCATCGGGTTTGTTGGCTTCTTCGGACAGGGTCATCCCCATCATGTAGTGAATTGCTGCTACGACTTCTCCGTGTTGGGGGTTTCCCTCTTCCAACATTCCGAGGGCTTCTTTCAAGAGGGCAACCGCCCCCTGAGGATCTTTTTCGTCCATTTCACCTGCCATGTTCAGAAGCTTCTGGCAAGAACCGTCAATAGCGGATGAATCGTCAAATGCATCCTTCAGGCAGTTAGGAATCTCATACGTTGGGTCCTTATCCTGCTGTGCCATCACGGAACAGCGAATAATGGCACTCTCAAATAAGCGCCTGTCTGCCTCTGCCATTTTTGAAAACGCGCCCTCCATCCACTGATAGTAGCGCATTCTTTCCTCGAATGTTGCAGAGGTGACATTGAAAGGTTCTATCTTCCCCCCTGCCTTGAGGAAGTCAATCACAGGACCGAGATCAATTTCTAATTCCTCTGCCAGCTCAGGCAGCATTTCTGCCGTCCACCTGGTGACATCCCTGCGAGGATCATCCACCGACATCTTTGGACCTCGCTCGCCCTCTCACTCACTCTCCCCTGACACCTCTGGATCCGTCTCTACGTTCCGGCTGCAGTGTCAAAGGCGTTCAGAAGAATCAGTCTAAGAGAAGAATGGACTCCCTGCAAGTACAACACACTCTCCTAGCGTCGCCTTCAGGCACCAGGTTTGTCTGTCTTGCTCAGATATCAATACAGGCTGTCTGTCCGTGTTAAAGCTATGGCTATACACGTACATAGCTCGATCTCGAATCAACGAAACAAAAAAGTATATGTATGCATGTGTATGTATATATATATATATATATATGCATGGCAAAACAGATCTGTATCTCGATATATATATATATATATACGTACAGAAAAATTATTGATTATAAATTCTAAAATTGAACGTCCCTGAATTGAATCAAGGCACTCATCCCTTGAGTCACACGAAAAACTGCTGTTTGGGACCTCAACCCCCCGGCCCCTGCGTGGGAAAACCTCAGAGGGCAGTACCCTGTATGGTTTGAAGTGTGTCCCGAGGGCCGAGGACTAAAAAAAGGCCCCATGGAGAAAAAATAAAGCTGCATAAAAAGCTAGGGATGCATGCATATATATGCATGCATTCAAGTTACCTTTGGGAGTATTGTTTGTGTATGCAAATTGCTTTAACTGTCTTTTGTCGAAGCAAGAATGTGCGTGGTGCGTGATGCGCTGCGGAGTGGTGTACTTTAGCCCTGATTTCAGGATCTTTCCGGCACCGTTCTTACTTACGCTCTGCCTATGTTGCATCCATATTTTTTCTTGTAGTTTCCTTCATATCGTGCTTTTCGTAAGTTTCCTTCTGAAGTGTGCATACACGACCCGTCGTGTCTCTGGACGGGATTTTTCTTCTCTGGGTTTCTTTCGGTAACAGAAGAACGTCGCCTTTCAGTGTTATGTCCGGCCTCGGTTCTTCCGGGTCTCCGCTTCCCTTACTTGAGTGCGCTTACCTCTCTAGGCCTGGCGTTAGCTAATTAGCGATCGATTGAGGTTCCGTCTAGATGACCCGGCCTCCGTGTCTTATGACTTTGGTCGGTGCCTAGGTTTCTGGCCCTATGGTGTATGCTTCTAGGGCACAAACCTATGCCGGCGCCTAGGCCTGGCGGTGAGCTTAATATCATTATACATGCATACATGTGCTCATGCATCCCCTCAATTAATATAACCACCACATTTTATACCTACTTTTCAAGACACCAATATGTGCATTTTTCACACTAGGGTTGAAAACCCCCCTCTGCAAAATATCTAAACCGCTCGAACTCCTGCAAAACTTCCATGCGACGAATCGACGACACCAATTACACATGGGGGATTCGTACAAAATACTTGATGCAACGGTGTTGCATACCCCCCCCCCCCTCAAAATTATCAATTTGCTGGTTGCATAAGGCGGCGGCGTGTATGTAATGGATGCTAGAATGCGGCGGCACCCAGAGGGACCACCTCTGCATAAGACCACCCCCCCCCCCCC
>JAHBMJ010003367.1:0-10000 GCA_018398765.1 Chromera velia | reverse complement strand
AAGTTCAGTCTGTCTGTCTGTCTATTTGTCGTTCTGTCTGTGTCTGCGTGTTTGTATGTCTATCTATCTATCTGTCTGTCTGTCTGTCTGTCTGTCTGCCTGTCTGAAAGAAAGGAAGCAATTCGAAAAAAGTGAAGTAAAGAAAAAACGATATAGTCTGTCTGTCTGTCTGTGAAAAAAAGACGATATAGTCTGTCTGTGTCTTTTGTCTATTGTGTTCATGAAGAAAAGGTAGGAGGAGAAGAAGAAATATATAGTCTGCTAGATAGTCTGTCTGTCTGTGAAAGAAATGGAAAGAAAAAAAGAAATGAAGAACGGTATACTTTGTCTGCCGCTGTCTTTATCTTTGTCTCTATGGTCCGTGGTGTGTGTGTGTATATATGTTGATATGTGTATGTGTGTGTGTGTGAGAGAGAGAGAGAGAGAGAAAGAAAGGGAGAGAGAGAGAGAGAGAGAAAGTGTCTCTTCCCGACCTTTTTGTGTCTCTGTCATCTCTCTCCCAACCCGGGCTGGCCCTTCATCTCTGTAATACTCGGTCAATCCCTTTTATTTCATAATTTTCATTACAGCCTGATTCTTGCCTTTGTGTTTTCTGACGGACTTCATCGAATGGCGTGATACAGAAAGCCACTGGCCTGGTACTGTAACTCTGATGCGGCCTGAATACTGTGGTTTCAAAAGTCTCAAGTTGGTTGAAAGCTTATTAATTAAATTAGCTAAATTAAACACATACCTACATCATGTGATTAAGACTTTAAATCTCTAACTACATCATTTTAAATGATTACTATAACTAATCAATTTAAATTAATGATATAAAAAAATTTGATCCGTTTTTATAATTGATTGATTGATTTACATTATATCATTTATTGATGGTGTACTGACAAAAGTAAACAAACATCAATTAAATTTGAATTTATTTATTGGTTGATGTTAAATCATTATTGCTTACCGCTACTAAGGCTTACTGCCAATAGGATGAGACAAGATTTAATTAATTAAGATTAATTGTAATTGATGGGATTGATTATTGGCAATAAGATGATTGTAATTGATTGATGCATTGCGTAACATAGCGAGACGAGCCATGGGACCGGCCAATCCCGGAGTGAGCCGAACTAACGCGCACCGCCGCCGCACGGGACGCCCGCAGCTCAGAGACCAACACACGCACGCAGGCTCATGGAGGCGCCGCTATGCCAGTCTGTATTAGAAGAGAATTAAATAAAATAGAAATAAAATGGAATTAATTCAGTCAGCTGCATATAGCCTGGATTGAGTAAACAACAGTTGCTTACAAAGCTTTTAGAAGCAGTTTGGAAGTGAACCTTGAACTAACAGACTTTTTGTAGTAGAGATCTAACTGAACTAAGTGCGATCACTTAGGAGAAGAGGCGTTACCTCCTTACGTGGTAGCAACAGAGCCTGGTTGATCTCTCCAGAACCTCTGTTGCTCGGTTTGATATTGTAACAGTCATCTTCTTTCTTGGCAAGTGAATTCCTTTCTTCTCCCAAGACTCTCTCTCGATAGAGCAGATTCTGCAGCAATTGCTGGAGGGGCAGCAGTTCATGCAGCAGCAGATGATCCAGGTGCAGCAGACGCAACAACTTCAGCAACAACAGATGGACGCTCTGGGAGCACAGCAGTAATAAACAGCCACCGATGGGGGCCCAATCTATCAACAGCAGTAGCAGACACCAGAACAGCAGCAGCAGCAGCAGATGAATCAATAGCCGACTTCTCCGCCTCTCCAGCGGTTGAACTTCATAGAACTTTAAGGCGAAAGAGCCGCCGGTGTTTCATGGGGACCGGAAGTTGCTCGAAGGTTGGGTCGCGGATATGAGGGAATACATACAGCTCTCAGACATTCAGGTGTCGAAGCAGTTAGGGTCGGTGCGTTAATACTTCTTCTGATTCCTCAAGCAATGGTATGACAAGACGTAGAGGTCCGCCTCTCCTTTTGTCAACGTAGAAGATCTCTTCACCCGTCTGTCCGAGCATTTCCCCGATCCCAATAAATAGACAGACTTGAACGTCCGTTGTCAGGGCAATGAGGGGGTTCACAAGTACTCTGTCTGATTCAACGATATTGCAGAAGGAATCGTTGATATGAGTGAGATCAATTTGATGTACGACTATATTCAGGGCCTTCCAGAATCTGATGAGGGGAGGAAGGAAGTGAGGAGAAGGAAGCCTGACAGTCTCGATGCTGCGATGAAGGATGCAGAGGAGGCCGAGCAGCTGTTGAGTGGGGGGAGAAAGAAAGACTACGGGGGCCAGGGCAGAGACGGGCGATTCGGAAGTGATTCGCACCTGCCTTTGCGACCTCAGTCCCAATCGAACAATAGGCCCGTCCCGATGGATCTCAACCGAATCTCCCGAATTTATTCCCTTTCCTAAGATGAGATCAAGAGGCACATTTAGGAGAATAGGTGCTTCAATTATCATGCGGTGGGACACTCTGCACGCCAGTGTAGGAACCGCAAGCAGCAACAGCAACAACAGGGTCCTAGGGGTTACGGGGGTCAGAGAAATTTCTACGGAGGTCAAGGACGCATGCACAACCTGCAGAGTGGGGTGCAGCAGCACTATGGTAGTTCAGTGCAGGGGCAATGGGGGAATCTAGTCATCCCGCAGGGGCTTACGCCTCCCCCTGGACTGTGTCCACCACTGCAGTTCCAGTGGAACCCTCCCCAGTGGTCACAGCGCCAGCAGCACAATGCACCCCCGAGAGGGATGTACTCCACGACTGGGGGCAGGACAGGCTGGAAGGGTAAATTGATCACCTTCTACAGCACAGCGAATGGCATCCTGATCCGTGCCCTTTGGGATCCAGGGGCGGACTCCATTTATGTGAGCAAGAGAGTCGTTGAGGCTGGGAAGTTCCGTTTGTCCGCCTTGGAGCCCTCCACGTGCAAAGGGGGCATCCGTCTCGATGGTATGCAGGCTCTTTCAACTACTGTCCAATAGGAGGCGCCTGACATCGATCTGAGAATTCAGGACTTCATAGCCCCCCTGACCATGACTGTACTTGATCTGGACGAGGATTATGATGTGGTCCTGGGGATGCCCTTCTGTGAGACCTTCAAACCCCTTCCCGATTTCGAAGCGAAGTCTCTCTTCATCGCTGTAGATCGTTCTTCCTCTGGATCGCAGTTCACACTGTATGACTCAGAAGTCTACCACATTCCGGGGGCTGAGCCTGAGCCCCTAACCTGCAGAGAGATCCGTAGGCTTTCCAAGAAGGAATCTACCACCTTCTGGTGCTACCGTCTTGAGGTCTGCCCTCTTCCCTCCGTTTTCTCCTCCCTAGAGGTCAACCAAATCCAAGGAGCCACGACACAGAAGCCCCCGCCTCTCTTGTCTTTCCCGCCTGATGACCCGGTTAATTCGGATGATTATACAGATTTCCGCAGGGAGGTGTAGGAGGAAGGAATGAGGCCGGGGATGAAAAAGGTTCTAAAGAAGCATTTCAGCATCTTCCCGGATGAGATTCCCACCCTCCCGCCCAAGAGGGAAGTCGAGTGTCACATCAAACTCAAACTAGGTCACCGCCCCCCTGCTCGAGCTCCGTATAGGCTCACCTACAGGCAGATCGATGAGCTCCGAAAACAGTTGGAGTCGTACTTAGCCAAAGGTCAGATCCACCCTTCCAACTCCCCATTTGCTGCCCCTGTCTTTTTTGTCATGAAAGCTGACGGCACTCAACATATGTGTATTGATTACACGCAGCTGAACAAGATCTGTGTGAGGGACAGATATCCCCTGCCGCATCCGGATGACTTGATTTCCCGCCTGCACGGGGCCAAGTACTTCTCGTCTCTCGACTTGAGACAGCACTTCCATCAGATCCGGGTGGCCGAGGGCGACGAGAAGAAGACTGCTTTTGTAATAAGGTACGGCATATTTGAGTGGCTGGTCATGTTGTTTGGTTACTGCAATACGCCTGGTATCAGCATGCATATGATTAATAAGATATTGCGCCCTTTGTTAGACAGGTGTGTAATTGTTTTTATTGATGATCTCTTGATTTTCAGCCGCACTCCCGAGGAACACGAGAGAGACGTGGAGGCCATCCTCCAGCTCCTCACCGACGAGTCTCTCTATGTCAAACTGTCGAAGTGTGATTGGTTCTGGACCGAAGCCAAGTTCCTGGGGCTGGTCATCAGTGAGGGTGGATTCAAGCCTGCGCCTGAAAAGGTGCAAGGACTCCAGGACTTCTCCAAGCCAACTGACCGCACTTCACTGTGTCAGTTTTTGGGGTTAGAAAATTGGTTTCGGAAGTTTGTTAGGGGGTACAGCCAGGTTGCTTCTCCCCTTCTCTCTCTTCTCCGCACCTCAATCCCCTTTGTGTGGGTCCCCGGAGCCTGTGCATGATCAAGCATTTGTTGTTCTAAAGAAAGCCGTCCTTGAGCTTGCTACCCTTGCACTGTCTGACCCCAGTCAGCCTGTCTACATTGCACACGATGCCTCACAGTCGCATCAAGCCATCGGGGCAGTTGCCATTCAGCGTTGTCAAAAGACAGGGGCATACCGTCCGCTTGCCTTCGGCTCCCGCCGCCTAACCTCCACCGAGGCACGCTACCCAGTGAAGGAGTTAGAGCTGTTGGCGATTGTCCATTTTGTAAAAGTTTGGCGTTATTTCCTGACGCCCGGGTCAGAGTTTTGGACGGACCACAAGAGTTTGGAGAATTTGGGGAAGTTGTTCGAGCATAGTGACTGCAGTCTGCGTGTGAGACGGTGGATTAAGTTTCTGGAGGAAGTGGTAGTTCCGATCAAATATATTCCGGAGAGGGCGAACATCGTTGCCGACGCACTTTCCCACAATCCGCCCCCTTTGGTCCAGTCCTCCCCTTCTGCCCCTTTACCATCTGTCAGAGTGAGGTAACCTACCCCGCCGACGGTCAGTCAGGCCGACAGTCCTGACGACGATGAGGTCCCAGGGCTTGAACCTGAGTATGAGGATGAGGGGGCAGTTGTTGGTGAGACCCGTTCTTTGGGGGCAGGGGCACAGCGTCAGTGCCGGACAACCTTGAAGGTTGAGGGAGATGTTAATCTGCAGAGGCGCTGCAGAAAGGAGTATGCAAATGATCCCTGGTTTGCCCCAGTGCATGCTCACCTGAAGAATTCCCCAAACAAACTCCTCTCCCCCCATCTGGTGCCCAGTTTGAAAGGTCTCTCTCTAAGAGATGGTCTGTTGTTCCGAGGGGACCGCCTTTGTGTCCCTCGCTCACAGTGCACGGCTCTTATTTGGGAGAGCCACTCATCTTCTGAGAGTGCACACTTCGGGGTCAAGAAAACCTACAGTCGAATGGCAGAGAGATACTTCTGGCCTCAGATATGGAGAGATGTACGCAGATTCGTTCGTGCCTGTGATCCCTGCCAGAGAAGCAAAGCTCCCAGCCGAGCGCCACCGGGTCTCCTCTGACCGCTCCCTGTTCCTAACCACCCTGGCCATGGGAAGTCACTCAAATTGATTTCCTCGTTGGACTGCCCGCCTCCGGGAATAAACAGTTTGACTATCTTATGGTTGTCACTGACTCTCTGTCAAAAGGGGTGTGCCTGATCTGGACCCACACAACAGCAACAGCAGAGCAGGCAGGCCGGCTATATTATGAAAACGTCACAGTAAAGAAGGGGTGGCAGCGTACGATCCTCAGTGACAGAGACCCCCGTTTTCTGTCTCGATTCTGGCAGACCCTACACACCCTCTCGGGCACGTACCTGTCGTTCTCCACGACGGCACACCACGATACACCAGGGTCAGCAGAACGCATGAATCGAACAATCAAAGAGGCCTTCCGTTGCCTCGTTGAGACCCAGGATGGGCAGAATTTATCCCGTCCTTTAAGTTTGCATACAATACATCTGTCCATGTCGGGACAGGTCGCTCTCCCTTTCAGCTCAAACACGGAAGAGAACCCCTCATGCTCCCTGCTCTTTCTCTTTCTCCTTCTGTCTAGCCTTCCCCCGAGGCCTCTGACTTTTTGAAGGAACATAGAGAAGCTATTGAGGCCGCTCGTGCCTCTCTTGAAGCGGCCCAGTCCAGTCAAATCCGAAATGCCAACAGGCGACGCCGCCTAACCGATGACATCAAGGTGGGGGACTATGTGCTTGTCCATCGCTCCTGGTGGGCAACCGCTGCAAAGCCCGATGTTTCCCTGTACAGCCGCAAGCTCGACAACCTGTGGTTTAGTCCCTTCAAAGTGACCTAGTTCGATCAGTCCCGAGACAATTTCGAAGTTGCCCTGCCAGCGGGAAGCCGCAAAGACCCCCATGTGCACACGTCGCTGTGCAAGCTGTACTGCCACAAAGGACGGGGCCGTCCGGCCGTTCGATTGCCCTCCTAGGCTGACAAAGAGTATGAAGTCGAAAAGGTCCTCGGTATTCGGAGAAGAGGCAGAGGAATCCAATACCGCGTGCAATGGGTGGGGTTCCCTGAGAGTGAAGCGTCATGGGAGCCAGCCTCCCACCTCCGAAATGCAAAGGAGAAAATCGAAGAATTCAAGTGACGATCAAAATGAATAGACAGGAATTGTACAGTCAATTTTGGTTGGCAGTTAACCGCAGAAAAGCTGAAAAGAAGGACAGAGCACGTGGGACACACGCTCCAAGGGGGAGGGGCACGTAACATAGTGAGGCAAGCCACGGGACTGGCCAATCCCGGGGTGAGCCAAACTAACGCGCACCGCCGACACACGGGACGCCCGCAGCTCAGAGACCAACACACGCACGCAAGCTCATGGAGGCGCCACCATGCCAGTCTGTATTAGAAGAGAATTAAATAAAATAGAAATAAAATGGAATTAATTCAGTCAGCTGCATATAGCCTGGATTGAGTAAACAACAGTTGCTTACAAAGCTTTTAGAAGCAGTTTGGAAGTGAACCTTGAATTGACAGACTTTCCGTAGTAGAGATCTAACTGAACTAAGTGTGATCACTTAGGAGAAGAGGCGTTACCTCCTTATGCATTAATTGTAATTAATGGATTGGTTGATTGATTAATTGATTGATTGATTGTTTTAAAAGTTTTCCGTTATGTCATACAATTTATTACTTTAAAAATTTGAACTAGAATGAAAAAGAACTCTAAGGGGCCAAGTCATGTAATGAAATGCTCCTGTAGAGCACCACAAGGCCTCGATCTATGCACCTTAATGCAGGTGCCGTCTCTATTCATGGTCGACCGACCATGATATTCTTGCCATGACCAGGCAAGCTTTTCGGCCCACCCGCATCTCCCCAGCGCGCTGTCAAGCGCGCAATCCGCGTGCCGCGGCGTTCCGGTCGCGGCGCGTTCAATCTTGTGCATATATAGTATCATGCATGCATGCATGTGCTCATGCAACACGCCCGGAGAGGCGATAAGAGAGGCTCATGCAACATGCATCCAACAAACAACAGTTGTTTGAGAATTATATACACGTATACGTATATATATAGTTAAACGTGCGTGCATGCATGAATGCGTATACATAATCATGCATAATTTATGTTCAATACGTACCTATCTATAGATGGCTTAATTGATTGCATGCATGCATGTGTATATGCTTGTATATATGCATGCAGACGCGTATATTTCTGTGTACATCGATCGAGGTGAACAGGCAAAGTATCGAGCTGAAAAGGCAAGGAGCTGCACCTTATATATATATGGGAGTTTGTAGTCACAGAGATTAATGTATACGGCGAGTTCGCGCAAGCTTGCCCCGATGGGATTGGTTTCGCCACACACGCACGTCTCGTAACTGCGTGTCCGTCAGTCTGCAACATTTGGCAATCTTGCAATCAGAATCGGTACACATGCAGGGCCAGAATGGGATTGTTTTTTTGCATCTCTTTCTTGATGACATGTGGCAGTAGACTGACGCAATGAGTATCCCCACTTTGTTTTCACTTTTTCTGTCCTCAGCGAAGAGTTGCCGTGATTTGTTTTGAAAAGGACACGGAAGAGCCGGCCAGACGAGATGACAAACAGTCGCCCACCGCAGCGGCAAGCATGGGAGGAGAGAACCATCCCACCCAACGCCCTCCTCCCAACACACCAGCAGCATTCGAGCAAGATAAAGTCCCCAAAAAGCTCTCCACCCAGAGAGGGCCAAAAGGAGCATTCGGACTCCGTCTGTCACTCCCCTTTGCTTCTGCCGGGTTTAGGGTCCCCTCTCAACACCTCCCACTCTCTCCAGAGAAGTGCAAAAGCCTCCCCACTCGCCTCCACGGTCTGCCTCGACACCCTTCAAGGAGAAATCCAGAGGCTCAGAGAAGACATGGGTGCTCTACGGAGGGACAGGGAAATTACGCAACACAACGCAGCAGTTGCAAAAGCGGAAGTTGAAAGGTAGCTCTTTCTTTCTTTCTTTCTTTTCGTTGTTGCTGCGGCAGATTTCGTCGCAGATCAGAACTCCTAATCAAGTGTACAGGCTGAATGTATATATACTTAGTTCCTGCAAAAGAAAGAAGAAAAAAATCTGCATCCCAACCCAGAATGAGACACGGCAGATGCGAAAAAAATACATTTTACCCCCGTGCTCTATCGATTCACTCCTGCCTGTGCCGACCTTCTCGGACATGGCGCCCGTATGCGGAAACGTCAATGCAAGCCTTTGCATGCAGAAACACAGCCTGTCATTGCGGAGTTTCGTTACCTTGACGAATGTAAATAAGTGAAACTTTTGTATGTGTACGCAGGAAATGTGCGTGCACTCTGGAGGCCCTCCTTCGTGACCACGACAGATTTGAAGAGAGACATGTGTCTCTAGTGGAGCAACTGAGGTGTGTAAGACACGAGCTGGCTGTGGAGAGGCGAGAGAGGGAGGTGGAGAGGCAGGAGAAGGAGACAGAAACACA
This sequence comes from Chromera velia, assembly GCA_018398765.1. NCBI lineage: Eukaryota > Chromeraceae > Chromera > Chromera velia. The sequence goes on along the minus strand of JAHBMJ010003367.1, from coordinate 1,145 downwards.
GAAGAGGCAGGACGCGGAGATGGAGATCGAAAAACTTCAATTGAGGGCCAACAGGAAAGAGTCCCTACTCAATCAGGAAAGGTGTGTGCTTTTTTGCAATGCACTGTATAAAACACTACCATGAAAGGAAACACACACGCACACACACACACACACATATCACACGCACAGAGATAGAGAGAAGGGGGGTGAGGGGGAGAGGGAGGAAGAAAGACAGAGATGTCTCTAGTTTGTGTCCCTGCAAGCACTTCTCATTTTCTCTTTCTTGTCTGATCGTTTTCTCTCTTGAGTCAAGCAACACACCTGTGTGTCTGCGCATCTGTTTAGATTGTTGTACAAGGATTGAAATCAGCAACGATCCCGACAGAATCATGCTGTCTTCTTCCTCGCAATTTGTGTGTGCATGCATCTGTCTTTCCGTGTCTGTTCAGGTCGAAGAGAGCCCAGATCGAGAAGCAACTGCAAGAAGCAACGGAGACGGCAAAAAAAGCGCAAAAGGTATGAATGCTCTCTCTTTTTTTTTGCTTTCTTTGATTTTTTCGGGCAGGAAGGCACGCACGAGATGGGTGTCTCCATCGAGATTCCTGCATGCAGCACAAGATTTTTGAAGACGTATGTTTTTGAACGGAGGCAGAGAGAGGATATGATGTTCGTCCTTCAGCTCATTTCTCGTCCTTCTTGAACAGTCTGTAAACTGCCTGTCTTCTCGAGTACATCAAAGTCTAGGTGAAAGCAAGTTCGCCATCTCATATGAGAATTATCACACGCACCAGTTCCGGGCTTCGTTTTTACGCTAACAATGAATGCCTTTCCCTCCCATTAGTTCTCCAGGCTCACGGGATCCGAGACCGTTTTCCCTCTAGATGAAGGTGGCAGCCCTATCTCAGAATGGTTATCGTGTTAGATCATTCACATTGTGTTTTCCTCGTTGGCATACACTCTTTCTTCAACTGTGCAGATGGAGGTGGCAGCCCGCGCCCTCCTGACAGAAAGAGACGCCCTGCAGAGAGACTTTGAGGGTCTCAAGCTGAGGTGCAAACGGCAGAGGGAGAGGCTGGAAGTCGGTCATATTCTTTCGGGCAAGAAGAAAATGTGCTAACGATTTCGCGAAAGTAAAATGACATTTTTCTTCTGACCAGGGGAAG
>JAHBMJ010003366.1:0-10979 GCA_018398765.1 Chromera velia | reverse complement strand
AGGGTTGCAAGCGATTGCATACATCGAAGATGAAGAAAGGGACCTAGATGAACTGTACCGGATTGCTGTGCATATATATCCTGAGTCCGACGAGGCTTTGACCGACTTAGCCGACATGCGCGCTTTCTCTCTCCTTTGGCAGTTAGGCCAAAACAGGAAGCCTAAAAAAATTCATGTCGATAACGTCCCACGTTCTTCTATGTTTTTTTACATTCAGCATGCGCATGAAATGAATGAAACCGTCTTCATGAAAGATAAAGAGCTTGCTCGTCTGGTAAGTCTGTTTGAAGAGAAGAAAAAGCGAGTTGACAGCTGAGTTTTATGATTTTGACGGTCAATTTTGGCATATGTAAGCATCTGTCTTGTTTGCTTAGATCATTTTAATCATCTAAATTAGCTTTTTAGTCTTTTTGAAGCTTTAGAGGGGGGGTTCTTAATGGTTCTTATAGGTTTTTATCTAGGTTCCTAGAACCTAGGTTCTAGCGGTTTCTCTAGAGAGTAAGAACCAAATGATGGAGACACCACTTTGACGCAATGTAGACTTGATTCTTCTTTAAAAATTCTTTAAGAATCTGAAAGAATCTTACACTAACGAGTCTAGAAAAGCAAAAAACAGTGTTAGAACCTATTAGAACCTATGCTATATCATCTTCAATTACAGTATAAACATGCACGGTACTAGGGTTCTACCTAGGAGTGCTGCCCCGTAGCTCCTTTTCGTCATGAACACAACAGACAAAAAGACAGATAGACAGACAGACAGACAGACTAGAAAAACCCGACCGACCGACCGACAGACAGACAGACAGACCAGACAGATAGACCAGACAGACAGACCAGACAGACAGACCAGACAGACAGACCAGACAGACAGACCAGACTGTCACAGACAGACCAGACAGACAGACCAGACAGACAGACCAGACAGACAGACAGACAGACAGATAGACAGACCAGACAAACAGACAGATAGACAGACAGACAGACAAACAGACCGACCGATAGACAGACAGACAGACAGACAGATAGACAGACACTGCATCAGACAGACAAACTCCGTGATTCCTCTTTTCGCCCCTTTCTTCTTCATAAACATAACAGAGAAAAAGAAAGAAAACAACAAAGACAAAAGAATATTATAAATCAAATAGAGAGACAGACAGATAGACAGACTATATGTTTTTTCTTCTTTTCCCTCTTTTTTTTTATGAACACAATTATAGATAAAAAGAAAAAAAACAATAAAGAGAAAAGAACATCATAACAAAACAGATAAAGTGGGCAGGGGGCCCAAAAGGTGAGACAGACAGACAGACAGACAGACAAACAGATAGACAGATAGACAGACAGACAGACAGATAGACAGACAGACTCTAGGACAGACTATATGTTTCTTCTGTTTTTGAAGTCAAAAAACGATCTGTCGACCACTTTTGACCCCCAAAAGTGGGATTTCGACCCGTTGGCCCCTCCCTATCCGCACTGCTCGCTCACCTTCAAAAGTTGGGCACCAATAGAGCCAAAGGCACCCACAAATCCTAACAAGACCAAACCAGTCCGACAAGAGGGGACCAGACTGCTTTTGAAGTTAAAAAACCATCTGTCGACCACTTTTGACCCCCGAAGTGGTCGACAGATGGATTTCGGCCCATTGGCCCCTCCCCATCCACACTGCTCGCTCACCTTCGACACCAACAGAGCCAAGGGCACACACAAATCCTAATGAGACCGAACTAGTCCGACAGGAAAAGACCAGACAGTGAGTCACCAGACAGAATATGTATGAGTTTATAAAAAAAATCTAAGGCCCGGGGAGACTATTAAAGAGAAAATATTGATAAAATAATAGCAACTCATAAAATACCAGATCGACACCTACAGTTAGAATCAAAACCGTCTGATAAACATTGTAAGGGATCGTATTGCAAGGTACTGGTAGAATATGGAGTATGCAATAAAAATACTGCACAGTCTGCACCTTCAATCTGCTTTTATCAAGGCATTTCTAAGTAGAAAGAGAGGCATAAAGCGTACTGAACTTGCATGTTTCTTTTGAATCGTTCACCATGATAGCCTCTCCTCATGGTGGATGGTCCCAGTACTGATCAGAAATGTGCTGTGAAAAAAAAACAAAAAAGGGGGAGGTTCCAACTGGTTTATATGGAAATGCAGTGTAGAACCGGACTAGACACAAAGGAAAAACAAGCAGTACCGGATTAACAGACATCCCAACAGAATGATCGTATGTGCAAACAGAGAGGCAGAGACAATTGCAACTGCCCAAGACCATCCCTTTTTGGTCCCTCAAAAACAGAAGGCCGATGCATGTATGATTAGGCGAAGAAGACATGTACCTACTTCGGCTTATTATTGGTCTCTAGAAGCAAATGAAGGTAGAATTTTCCTATCCTCCTTTCTTCCAGCGAGGGGTCAATGGAAAGGATAAAAAAAAAATACCTAACACATTGAGAGGACAAATGAATGAAGTGACGGTCGCGCCATCCTGTCTGAGTCATGAACAAACGCCGCTGTACCAATGTAGGCAGTCTGCAGATTTACTTTCTTTGGACCCGCCATTGACTGACGGAGAGAACCACACAGGGACGAGAACACGTTTCGTCCTTTCTGTTTTCTCCCTCTTCCCGCTTGCCCCCCTCCGCTGCGTCCCCTCCTTCTTTCCGGTCTATTTTCCTGCTACTTAGAGACTGTTTGTAGTTTGGGGATGCGAATCGTTTCCTTTCCTTCCCTTTCCATTGAATTGACACATGCACAGAACACAGCATATTTTTTTAATTGCTTAGAAGTTCTCCAGGGTCCCTGTGGAATCCCCGTACCGGCACCCCACAGCAGAAGATGTGCAGCCGTGAGCGAGCTCCAGGATGCACCCGGTCTGCAGCAGCAGAGGGGAAGAGGGGAAGAGAGAGTTAACTGAACTTCTGTGGCTTCTTCATTCCCTTCTTTCACGTTGCCTGTCCCCCAACTTGTTGAAAGCCACACAGCATCTTCAAATTGAGTCCCCGGCCGAAGGGCAAATGCATAGGCAGGCCGACAGAGAGATGGACAAACAAGCTGACAGATAGGGAGACAGGCCGACGGGCAGTTAGGCAGTCAGGCAGGAGGACCGAAAGCTAGGAATACAGAGAGACCGAGAGAGGGAGAGAGATAGGCCGACAGGCAAAGAGGCAGAGAGGCAAACGGGCAGTTGGGCAGTCAGGCAAGAGGACTGAAAGCTATGAATGCAGAGAGACAGAGAGCAAGAGAGCGCGCGCGTGCGAGAGAGAAAGAGACAGGCAGACAGGCACACAGAAAGATGGAGAGACAGACAGACCGACAGACCGACAGACTGATAGACCGACAGACCCACAGACCGACAGACAGGCAGAGAGGCAGACAGATAGATAGACAGACGGATAGACAGACAGACAGACTATATGTTTCTTCTTGTCCCTCCTTTTCTTTATGAATACAACAGGCAGACAGACAGACAGACAGACAGATAGATACACAGACAGACAGACTATATCGTCTTTTCTTCACTTCACTTTTTACGAAACGCTTCCTTTCTTTCGGATAGACAGGCAGGCAGACAGACAGACAGACAAACAAGCAGACATAGACAGACAGACACAGATAAACAGACAGAGCCTTCCTTTTATTCTCTTCTATTTTCTTCTCTTCTCTTGACAGACAGACAGACAGACAGACTATATATTTCTTCTTCTTCTCCATTCTTCTCCCTCCTTTTCTTTATGAACACAACAGACAAAAAGACAGATAGACAGACAGACAGACAGACAGACAGACAGACAGACTAAAAAGACCCGACCGACCGACCGACAGACAGACCAGACAGACAGACCAGACAGATAAAGCAGACTGTTACAGACAGACCAGACAGACAGACCAGACAGACAGACTAGACAGACAGACCAGCCAGACAGACCAGACAGACAGACAGACAGACCAGACAGACAGACAGACAGACAGACAGAGTAGACAAACAGACCAGATAGATACACAGACCAGACAGACAGACAGACAAACAGACCGACCGATAAACAGACAGACAAACAGACAGACAATGCCATTACAGACAGACAGACAGACTATATGTTTCTTCTTCTCCCTCCTTTTCTTTATGAATACAACAGACAGACAGACAGACACACAGACAGACAGACTATATCGTCTTTTCTTCACTTCACTTTTTACGAAACGCTTCCTTTCTTTTGAACAGACAGGCAGGCAGACAGACAGACAGACAAACAAGCAGACACAGACAGACAGACACAGATGGACAGATAGAGCCTTCCTTTTATTCTCTTCTGTTTTCTTCTCTTCTCTTGACAGACAGACAGATAGACTATATGTTTCAGAGAATCTTCTTTTTCTCCGTTCTTCTTTCTCCTTTTTTTCATGAGCACAACAGACAAAAAGACAGATAGACAGACAGACAGACAGACAGACTAGAAAGACCTGACCGACCGACAGACAGACAGACCAGACAGATAGACCAGACAGACAGACCAGACAGATAAACCAGACAGAGAGACCAGACTGTCACAGACAGACTAGATAGATAGACCAAACAGACAGACCAGACAGACAGACCAGACAGACAGACCAGACAGACAGACAGACAGAGCAGACAAACAGACCAGATAGATACACAGACCAGACAGACAGACAGACAGACAAACAGACCGACCGATAGACAGACAGACAGACAGACACTGTGTCAGACAGACCAACTCCGTGATTCCTCTTCTCGCCCCTTTCTTCTTCATAAACATAACAGAGAAAAAGAAAGAAAACAACAAAGACAAAAGAATATCACAAATCAAATAAAGAGACAGACAGATAGACAAACTATATGTTTCTTCTTCTTTTCCCTCTTTTTTTTTATGAATATAATTATAGATAAAAAGAAAAAAAACAATAAAGAGAAAAGAACATCATAACAAAACAGACAAAGTGGGCAAGCGGCCCAAAAGGTGAGACAGACAGACAGACAGACAGACAGACAAACAGATAGACAGATAAACAGACAGACAGACAGATAGACAGACAGACTCTAGGACAGACTATATGTTTTTTCTGTTTCTGAAGTCAAAAAACGATCTGTCGACCACTTTTGACCCCCAAAAGTGGGATTTCGACCCGTTGGCCCCTCCCTATCCGCACTGCTCGCTCACCTTCAAAAGTTGGGCACCAATAGAGCCAAAGGCACCCACAAATCCTAACAAGACCGAACCAGTCCGACAAAAGGAGACCAGACTGCTTCTGAAGTTAAAAAACGATCTGTCGACCACTTTTGACCCCCAAAGTGGTCGACAGATGGATTTCAGCCCATTGGCCCCTCCCCATCCACACTGTTTGCTCACCTTCGACACCAACAGAGCCAAAGGCACACACAAATCCTAATGAGACCAAACCAGTCCGACAGGAAGGGACCAGACAGTGAGTCACCAGATAGAATATGCATGAGTTTATAAAAAAAATCTAAGGCCCGGGGAGACTATTAAAGAGAAAAAATTGATAAAATAATAGCAACTCATAAAATACCAGATCAACACCTATAGTTAGAATTAAAACCGTCTGATAAACATTGTAAGGGATCGTATTGCAAGGTACTGATAGAATATGAAGTATGCAATAAAAACACTGCACAGTCTGCACCTTCAATCTGCTTTTATCAAGGCATTTCTAAGTAGAAAGAGAGGCATATTAAAGCATATTGAACTTGCATGTTTCTTTTGAATCGTTCACCATAATAGCTTCTCTTCATGGTGGATGGTTCCAGTACTGATCAGAAATGTGCTGTGAAAGAAAAGCAAAAAAGGGGGAGGTTCTAGCTGGTTTATGTGGAAATGCAGTGTAGAAGCAGACTAGATACAAAAGAAAAACAAGCAGTACCGAATTAACAGACATCCCAACAGAATGATCGTATATGCAAGCAGAGAGGCAGAGATAATTGCAACTGCCTAAGACTATCCCTTTTTGGTCCCTCAAAAACAGAAGGCCGGTGCATGCATGATTAGGCGAAGAAGACATGTACCTACTTTGGCTTATTATTGGTCTCTGGAAGCAAACGAAGGTAGAATTTTCCTATCCTTCTTTCTTTCTGCGAGGGGTGAATGGAGGGGATAAAAAAAAAATACCCAACACATTGAGAGGACAAATGAATGAAGTGACGGTCGCGTCATCCTGTCTGAGTCATGAACAAACGCCGCTGTACCGATGCAGGCAGTCTGCAGATTTACTTTCTTTGGATCCGCCATTGACTGACGGAGAGAACCACACAGGGATGAGAACACGTTTCGTCCTTTCTGTTTTCTCCCTCTTTCCGCTTGCCCCCCTCCGCTGCGTCCCCTCCTTCTTTCCGGTCTATTTTCCTGCTACTTAGAGACTGTTTATAGTTTGGGGATGCGAACCGTTTCCTTTCCTTCCCTTTCCATTGAATTGATGCACGCACAGAACACAGCATATTTCTTCAATTGTTTAGAAGTTCTCCAGGGTCCCTGAGGAATCCCCGCACCGGCACCCCACAGCAGAAGATGTGCAGCCATGAGCGAGCTCCAGGATGCACTCGGTCTGCAGCAGCAGAGGGGAAGAGGGGAAGAGAGAGTCAACTGAACTTCTGTGGCTTTTTCATTCCCTTTTTTCACATTGCCTGTCCCCCAACTTGTTGAAAGCCATACAGCGTCCTCAAATTGAGTCTCCGGCCGAAGGGCAAATGCACAGGCAGGCCGACAGAGAGATGGACAAACAGGCTGACAGACAGGGAGACAGGCCGACGGGCAGTCAGGCAGTCAGGCAGGAGGACCAAAAGCTAGGAATACAGAGAGACCGAGAGAGGGAGAGAAACAGGCCAACAGGCAGAGAGGCAGACGGGCAGTCGGGCAGTCAGGCAAGAGGACCGAAAGCTATGAATGCAGAGAGACAGAGAGCAAGAGAGCGTGTGCGAGAGAGAGAGAGAAAGAGACAGGCAGACAGGCACATGGAAAGATGGAGAGACCGATAGACCGACAGACCGACAAACCGACAGACCGACAGACCGACAGACAGGCAGACAGATAGACAGACAGCTAGACAGACAGACAGACAGACGGATAGACAGACAGACAGACAGATAGACAGACAGATAGACAGACAGACATTATAGACAGACAGACAGACTATATGTTTTTTTTTCTCCCTCCTTTTCTTCATGAATACAACAGACAGACAGACAGACATACAAACAGACAGACTATATCGTCTTTTCTTCACTTCACTTTTTACGAAACGCTTCCTCTCTTTCGGATAGACAGGCAGGCAGACAGACAGACAGACAGACAAGCAGATATAGACAGACAAACACAGATGGACAGATAGAGCCTTCCTTTTATTCTCTTCTGTTTTCTTCTCTTCTCTTGACAGACAGACAGACAGACAGACAGACTATATGTTTCTTCTTCTTCTTCATTCTTCTCCCTCCTTTTCTTTATGAACACAACAGACAAAAAGACAGATAGACAGACAGACAGACAGACAGACAGACAGACAGACTAAAAAGACCCGACTGACCGACCGACAGACAGGCAGACAGACAGACAGACCAGACAGATAGACCAGACAGACAGACCAGACAGACAGACCAGACAGATAAACCAGACTGTCACAGACAGACCAGACAGACAGACCCGACAGACAGACCAGACAGACAGACCAGACAGACAGACCAGACAGACAGACCAGACAGACAGACAGACAGACAGAGCAGACAAACAGACTAGATAGATACACAGACCAGACAGACAGACAGACAGACAGACAAACAGACCGACCGATAGACAGACAGACAGACAGACAGACAGACACTGCGTCAGACAGACAAACTCCGTGATTCCTCTTCTCGCCTCTTTCTTCTTCATAAACATAACAGAGAAAAAGAAAGAAAACAGCAAAGACAAAAGAATATCACGATAAATCAAACAGAGAGACAGACAGATAGACAGACTATATGTTTCTTCTTCTTTTCCCTCTTTTTCTTTATGAACACAATTATAGATAAAAAGAAAAAAAAACAATAAAGACAAAAGAACATCACAACAAAACAGATAAAGTGGGCAGGGGGCCCAAAAGGTGAGACAGACAGACAGACAGACAGATAGACAGACAGACAGACAGACAAACAGATAGACAGATAGACAGATAGACAGATAGACAGACAGACAGACAGACAGACAGACAGACTCTAGGACAGACTATATGTTTCTTCTGCTTCTGAAGTCAAAAAACGATCTGTCGACCACTTTTAACCCCCAAAAGTGGGATTTCGACCTGTTAGCCCCTCCCTATCCGCACTGCTTGCTCACCTTGGGTACCAACAGAGCCAAGGGCACCCACAAATCCTAACGAGACCGAACCAGTCCGACAAGAGGGGGCCAGACTGCTTCTGAAGTTAAAAAACCATCTGTCGACCACTTTTGACCCCCAAAGTGGTCGACAGATGGATTTCGGCCCATTGGCCCCTCCCCATCCACACTGCTCGCTCACCTTCGACACCAACAGAGCTAAGGGCACACACAAATCCTAATGAGACCGAACTAGTCCGACAGGAAAAGACCAGACAGTGAGTCACCAGACAGAATATGCATGAGTTTATAAAAAAAATCTAAGGCCCGGGGAGACTATTAAAGAGAAAATATTGATAAAATAATAGCAACTCATAAAATACCAGATCAACACCTATAGTTAGAATTAAAACCGTCTGATAAACATTATAAGGGATCGTATTGCAAGGTAATAGTGGAATATGGAGTATGCAATAAAAACACTGCACAGTCTGTACCTTCAATCTGCTTTTATCAAGGCATTTCTAAGTAGAAAGAGAGGCATATTAAAGCATATTGAACTTGCATGTTTCTTTTGAATCGTTCACCATAATAGCTTCTCTTCATGGTGGATGGTTCCAGTACTGATCAGAAATGTGCTGTGAAAGAAAAGCAAAAAAGGGGGAGGTTCTAACTGGTTTATGTGGAAATGCAGTGTAGAAGCAGACTAGATACAAAGGAAAAACAAGCAGTACCGAATTAACAGACATCCCAACAGAATGATCGTATGCGCAAGCAGAGAGGCAGAGACAATTGCAACTGCCCAAGACCATCCCTTTTTGGTCCCTCAAAAACAGAAGGCCGGTGCATGCATGACTGGGCGAAGAAGACATGTACCTACTTCGGCTTATTATTGGTCTCTGGAAGCAAACGAAGGTAGAATTTTCCTATCCTCCTTTCTTCCAGCGAGGGGTCAATGGAGGGGACAAAAAAAAAAACACCCAACACATTGAGGGGACAAATGAATGAAGTGACGGTCGCGCCGTCCTCTCTGAGTCATGAACAAACGCCGCTGTACCGATGCAGGCAGTCTGCAGATTTACTTTCTTTGGACCCGCCATTGACTGACGGAGAGAACCACACAGGGACGAGAACACGTTTCGTCCTTCCTGTTTTCTCCCTCTTTCCGCTTGCCCCCCTCCGCTGCGTCCCCTCCTTCTTTCCGGTCTATTTTCCTGCTACTTAGAGACTGTTTGTAGTTTGGGGATGCGAATCGTTTCCTTTCCTTCCCTTTCCATTGAATTGACGCACGCACAGAACACAGCATATTTCTTCAATTGCTTAGAAGTTCTCCAGGGTCCCTGCGGAATCCCCGCACCGGCACCCCACAGCAGAAGATGTGCAGCCGTGAGCGAGCTCCAGGATGCACCCGGTCTGCAGCAGCAGAGGGGAAGAGGGGAAGAGAGAGTCAACTGAACTTCTGTGGCTTCTTCATTCCCTTCTTTCACGTTGCCTGTCCCCCAACTTGTTGAAAGCCACACAGCGTCCTCAAATTGAGTCCCCGGCCGAAGGGCAAATGCACAGGCAGGCCGACAGAGAGATGGACAAACAAGCCGACAGACAGGGAGACAGGCCGACGGGCAGTCAGGCAGTCAGGCAGGAGGACCGAAAGCTAGGAATACAGAGAGACCGAGAGAGGGAGAGAGATAGGCCGACAGGCAAAGAGGCAGAGAGGCAAACGGGCAGTTGGGCAGTCAGGCAAGAGGACTGAAAGCTATGAATGCAGAGAGACAGAGAGCAAGAGAGCGCGCGCGCGAGAGAGAGAAAGAGACAGGCAGACAGGCACACGGAAAGACGGAGAGACAGACAGACCGACAGACCGACAGACCGACAGACCGACAGACCGACAGACAGGCAGACAGGCAGACAGACAGACAGACAGACTATATGTTTCTTCTTCTCCCTTCTTTTCTTCATGAACACAACAGACAAAAAGAAAGAAAGAACAAAGACAAAAGAACAGCACCAACAATCAAACAGCGTGGGCAGGGGGCCCGAAAGGTGAGAGTTAAGCGCCCCTTGCCTCTCCACCTCCCGACAGACTTTCACGTGATCACTGGTTTCACACGCTACTCCTCTGCTGCTTCCACTCAAGACAAGAAAGAGAAGAAAAGAAAACAAGGCAAGAAAAACCAACAAAAATTAAAAATGACAACAAAACGAAAAAAGAAAACTGCACGTGGGGACCGGCACCGTCATGTTCTTTAGACAGAGGTGGGGGGGTGGGGGGGCGTCCCTGCGGAGGGGGATTTCTTCTGATGTTGTGTCTTCGTATCTTGCGGGAGGACTCTTTCGGCGGTAACGAAACTCTCCAAAGTCCCATACCAAAGGAGCGACGGTGCTCAGTTGCTTGAACCTTCTCTAAAACCTCTTCTCTCTCCTCAGGACTCCTGCTCTGACGGTGAGTCATACGTGGACCCATTGTTTGCGCGCTCGCTGTGGGGTGAAAGGGAAGGGGCGGATCCAGGTGTGATGGGGGATGGGAGCTCCCCCTCCATCCCTTCTTGGGAGTGTGGGTCTTGATGTTGTTGGTCTGTAGAGACCGGGATGGGGGCGGGAGCTGGAACGGGTTCGGCAAGGGCGGCTGCACTGGAACTGGAA